>PISX010014737.1:0-52018 GCA_004024625.1 Mellivora capensis
AAGGGGTTCAGAATAAGCCTCCCCAAAATGTGCTACTTTGGATGTGGATTCTTTGAGCTGAAGTCAGTCAAGGCCCAAAAGATGCAGGCAGAACTTTTTACCATCCTCTTAGCTATCCAAAAGAATTTAGATAGAGGGCCTTGTCCAGGAAGAGAGCAATCCCCAGACATAACTACAAGGACTATGGGGCAGGTGTGGTAAACTGGGGCAAGGAAGTACAGGAGGGCCTGAAGATCAACTTTCTGTGTCCCATTATCTCTGCTTTGCATGACAAACATTTGTTTACCACACATTTGCTCTTTCCATTTTCCTATGAATTGTCTTTCTCCCCTTTGAGGTCTCAGACTCCTACCCCCTTCTCCTTAGTTCAGGATGACATAGAAGTCTTAGTTGCCTGACCGGCTGGGGGCCTCATATTGTTTTGAGGATCTCATACGTATGCAATTAAATTAGTTTTTCTCCTGTTAATTTTTCTTCTGTCAGTTTAATTAGTAGACCAGCCAAAAGAATCTAGAAGGGTAGAGGAAAAATTTTTCCTTCCCTACACATCAAAAATCTTTGCCTTTTTTTTTTCAAGAAATTAGACCTTTGAAGATTTTTTTTATAAGTGCTCAGAATAACTAATTTTACACTTTTCCCCCTTAAAACACCATTTTCAGTCCCTAAATATAGGAATGTGGGAAAAGCTAATTGGTTTATATTAACCACAATATGTTCTAAGTTATGGAGAGTGCTTGTGCCAGCACTCCTCTGAATTTTCTGTTTGCACTCTGCCCAGACAGCACTGCATTCCTCTGCTCCTTCTGACACAAATCCAGTGACATTTCACCAGGCGACTATTAGCCTAGAGGGAATACTAACTTCCCCCTTCCCCTAGAGTTTATATCCCATTCCAGTAATTTGGCCCCAGATACTGGCACAGAAACACTGGTTGCATAAAGTACTTGGAGCCTGATACTTGCTTTTTGTCCTCTGTGCCTCCAATTTTAAAGACTGAAATGGGACACTGGTTTGCTACTACTTTCCTTCTGGTGAAGGAAAGTACTACTACCTTCTGGTGAAGATTTAAAGGGTGGGATCAACCTCTTCTGGGGTTTCTCACAAGTTACTGCAGCCTTGGGAATTAAAATTAATCCTCCAAACATCATTGGTGCCTGGAAAGGTAACAAACTAATTGCTATCTAAGAGGGTATATAGAGGATTGAACTTTAAAGTGTCCCTGGTATGGATAGACTATAAGCAAAACTTCTGCCCTTGTGTTTAGGAGAAAAATCATATTTTCTTTTCCCTTTAAATTTTCATTATTGAGAGTCTAACATGTGCCAAGCACTTTATGCAAAATATCTCATTTACTCTTTAGAGCAACCCTGCAATTTAATATGATGACTGCCCCCACCCCATTTGGCAGATGAGAAACTGAGACTAAGAGACATTAAGTGACGTGACAAAAATCATAGTAGAGTTGAAACTTGTTATGTATGAGTATCTTAATGTTATTGAAGTCAAGTTTTATGCCTAGAAAAGAGCTACTCAATATATTTTTGTGCACAATTGGTATTCAATTAATTTGAAATCCTTATTTTTCCTAAGCTTGTATGTTAGTTTATAAATTTAATTAAGGTACTCATAAATCTAGCAAGTCTTATCATTACTTTGAAGGAATACTTTACAACTTAATTAAATTATTTGAATGTTTAGCCACATTTATTATTGTGATAAGTTATTTTCCTTTCTAAGTACATTGTATGACTTAACAATCTTCCCAATAGCTTAAGTAATTCTTATAAATCTAATAAATCTGTAGATATGGTGAACTGCAGGTTCTCTTAAATATTCCCAGTGTAATTTCAATCTGAGATTATAAGTCTAAAGCAATAAATCAATTATGCATTTTAACTTGGAATTATAAGGTTAGCCTGTTATTCTAATAGGCCTAGTTTTCTTGAACAAATAATTAAACTTCAAAATAAGCACAGATTCCTAAATGCAGACATTTTAGTGCTAACTTTTATATTTTGGCTTTCTTATACATAACACTAAATTTTGTTATCATTATGCTATCATTAAAAGATAAGGACATGAGATCTCCCCAATAATTTTGATGTTACTTTCCTAAAGTAATTTTAGGGCCTGCCTTCTCAATTTTCTGGGCTTTCTTAAAAACCAGAATTACCAAATAGACATGACTGAACCCTTATCTGCCTTATCTGTAATGCTGTTAGGATACATTGAGCCCTATTTACATAAATCAATTTTTCCCATGGTAGATAGCATTATAAGATGACCCCAAAGATTTCTGCCCCCTGGTGTACACAACCTGTATAACCATCTCCCCTTTAGCATAGATAGAACTTGTGAATTTGAATTATCACTCCTGCAATTGTTTTGTTACATAGCAAAAGAAGTTTCCCAGATGTAATGAATTTCCAGATGTAATGAATCTGAGTTCATCAAAGGGGGAAAAAATTTCATGGGTGGGCCTGACTTAATCAGGTTTGGGTGAGCCTTAAAATAAATGAGAAATAATGACATCTCTTTCCTGCTGGCCTTGGAAAGGGACTTTCAAGCCTCAACTGAGATCATAGCCCAGGATGACACCTTAGTTTCAGTCTGATGAAACCCTAAGCAGAAGATCCAGCTAACCCATACCCAAAGCCCCATAGGAACTGTGAGATAATAAATTTGTTCACAAACCTACAAAGTTTGTGGCGATTTGTTAGAAATCAATAAAAAATTAATACATTCTCTAAGTGGGGTCTTCTCACCAAGGTCAAGTTATACATACCTAAATCTTCTGTTTACTAACAGAGATCTGAACCCACCCCCACCAGCACCACCCCCTAGGCTGTTGTCCTTTGATAGACTTTTGTATCATATGCTACCTGAGATATTTAAATATCTTCCTACCTACAAGAATTCTGTAAAGTTTCTAAGTTCCTGTAGATAGTAACTTGAGGGAGCTCCTCTGTGTTTGTTACATTCTTCCTATATTTGGGCCATAACACTTCTAGAGGGTACAATGACATCTCAGTAAATTCTGTATATCATTCATCATTTTGTCTAGCTATTCCAATGTCAGTTTCTGGAAAACACTAGAGTCCAGATCTGTCTGACTCTAGAGTCAGACTCCTTCTACTCTTCCCTTTAGTAAACAAGGATAAACTAAGTTTTGATGAACAGTCATGAGTGCTGTAATGATCTTGAGATTCCTATTGTCCCTCACCATCCTGAGAGCATTCCAAAATTCCTCTGACTTGTGCTTCTTGAGTTCTCTCCGGTTTCTCTAACATGGTAGTAATTACATTCTAACATATCTCTTACTTAGTTCCTCAAAAATGTATAATGAGCTTTCATCAAGCAATCCTTAAGTCCACTTGTGCATTCATTCATCAAGCTTTCCTCTTAACAGTACAATGATAATTGATCCATAATGCACAATACTCTGAGACATACCAACCATAAAAGACACAATTTCTATTCCATAAGACTTTATGACCCAGTTGGAAGCAGGGTATGGATACAAAATATTCATAGTTTTGCATACAAAATAATATAGGTTAAGTGTTACATGTTAAATGATATCACTGGTAAAAATAATAAATGGAGGTATAGATGAAGGTAAGTTAAAATACTTCCTGGAGGGTGCCTGGGTGGCTCAGTGGGTTAAGCCTCTGCCTTCGGCTCAGGTCATGGTCCCAGGGTCATGGGATCGAGGCCCACATCATACTCTCTGCTCAGCAGGGAGCCTGTTTCCTCCTCTCTCTCTGCCTGCCTCTCTGCCTACTTGTGATCTCTCTCTCTGACAAATAAATGAATAAAATCTTTAAAAAAAATACTTCATGGAGTGAGTAGAATTAAGTTCATTTATTCATTCAACAAAGATATATTTAGAATTGCTGGTGTGTCAAGCACCATGTTAGGTTCAAAGGGCCCAAGAATAAGACAGAGCCACCCTCTTCATCAAGCTCACATTGTAGCCAAGAAAACAAAAGCATAAGAAACATATGAGGACACGCACTACGATAAACACTATTACAGTAGTGTGTACAATATGTAATGCAAAGCAAGTGGAGAGAGGGGCTGGGCTGGCCATGAGAATGGGTGGAGGTCAGTAGTGAGGGATCATTTCAAGAGGTGATATTTTTGCTGAGTCTGGTAGCCTGATAGCCAGACTAACACTTCCCTTTTCTTGGCCATTTCCTGCATGCCAAGAATTGCCCCCAAGCTCTCTACACTAATAAACCACATATAATCCTCACAACAACGTCATTTGATCAAGGATATAATGGCAGTGGGGAGTAATTCCTGAAGAGGACACTGAAGTCATCTTGTCACGTCTTGTCTTCTCCACCCCTGCTCCAATCAAAGCTGTTATCATCTCTCTCAGACTTAGGCAGAAACTGCTCTCTCTGCTGCCATTGGCTAACACCTGGTCTCTTTGTGATCTTTTAAAAACACCAATCAGATAACGTCAGTGTTCTGAACAAACTCCAACAGCTTCCCATCTCAGTTGCTTTAAAACCTAAGGTTCTTAGCACAGCTTTCAAGATCCTACATGATTTTCAAGAACCTACAAGATCCTCAACCGCTGTGACATCATTTCCAACCACTCTCTCCTGAATCCATCACTCTACAGCCCCTTTCCCCCTCTTTGCTGCTCCTCAAATGCACCAAGATTGCTCCTTGCTGATCCCCCTGCCTTGGAACACTGTCTCCCTGATATCAACACACCTCACTCCGTTCATTCAGGCCTTTGATCAAATGCCATCTTCTCCGAAAAGCCTTCCTAACCAGCCTTTGGAAAACACTACCCACTCTCATTACAGTCCCACATCACTCTGAACCCTTACCCTGCTTTATTGTTCACCATGACATTTATTGGATATTTTCTGTCTTCCTCAATGAGAATAAAGGCCTCAAACTTTATACTCTTCTTTACTAGATCCCCAATGTGCTGTACAAAACCTAGCACTAGAACCTCAATAAATATTGTTGAATTTGTGCATTCATGAATGAATGAAATCATTCATTCTCACTCTGGGTATATGGCAGAGCTGGCTTTTGGATCCAGTTTTGTCTAATTCCAGACTCCAAGTTCTTTTTTTTTTATTTAATTTTTTTTAAAGATTTTATTTATTTGTCAGAAAGAGAGAGAGAGTACACAAACAGGCAGAGAGGTAGGCAGAGGCAGAGAGAGAAGCAGGCTCCCTGCCGAGCACGGAGCCCAATGCAGGACTCAATCCCAGGACCCTGGGATCATGACCTGAGATGAAGGCAGCGGCTTAACCGACTGAGCCACCCAGGCATCCCCAGACTCCAAGTTCTTAAATACTTCTTGCTCCTGAGGAAGAAGAGGAAGGATAAGTTGACACTGGGGAAAATGAGCATAGGGGATGTGAGAGTGAGGGTCCTAAGGGTGAAACTAGGAAGGTGGTTTGGGACGGATCATGAAGGATCTGGAAGTCTTGGAAAAGAAGCTTACAGTTTCCTCTGTGGTTGTGGAGAGAAGGCTTACAGGGTGGTGTTAAGAGCCCCTCTAAAGGCTAATGGTGAGAGTTTGAGACCATCTGAACTGGGGAAAGAGCATTCATATACACTCTAATGATACTTCAGATCTTTTTTTCATCTCCATTATAATTCTACAGAACACTGCAATCTAAGAGGGACTTAGTGGAGAATTTATTAAATAGGTTTCTTCCTGGTATTTTTCACACCTGACTTGGTACTGACTTCTTTTAATAAAGATTTTATTTATTTATTTGATATATAGAGAGAGCAGAAGTAGAGGGAACAGTAGGAAAAGGGAGAGGGAGAAGCAGGCTCCCCACTGAGCAGGGAGCCTAATGTGGATCTGGATCCCAGGACCCTGGGATCATGACCAGAGCCAAAGGTAGATGCTTAATGACTGACCCAATCAGGTGCCCCTGAATAGTCTTTTAAGAGCTGAAACTTGATGTTATGGTTGGCTTTGCTCTCCATTCTCTTTTGCTGATTGTTCTGCATGCTGTTGATCATAATTATTATACTTCTTTTTAAAAATCAAATGTGTTTATGTTGTCCCTGGTTCCTGTTGAGCAGCATCCTTTTATTTTTATTTTATTATTATTTTTGTATGTGTGTATAGTGGGGTAAGCAAGGGGAGAGGTGAGTCCCAGGTTTCTGAATCCATACCTCCTGTTATTTCTTATGGCCAAGGAAATAATTGAAGTTAGCGTCTTTTCAGTTCAATTCTAGGTTCTTTATATGATGGATTTTGTTTGTTGCACTTGATACTTATCTTCCAATGAAGTCCCTAAATAATTTCTCTCTGTTTTTAAATATCCAAAGTTTTGTTATCCTCTCTGGTGCATTAGAAAATATAAAACAGATTTTACAAATCTGTTTTAATGTGAGCTGCCTGATTTATGTCAGCTATCATTTTCTAGCTGGGTGGCTCTGCTAGGTTTCATAATATGCCAAAGCTCATATTCAAATACAAACTATAGACCAGCATGTAAACAAGAGCAGAGAAATATTTTCTTTCTTCCACTGAGTAACTCAAAATAAAGATGGGAAAAGGCAACTTCATATGGGTTTAATCCTGGCTGGAGAGCAATGAAGCAACAACACCGTCTCTCGTTTTGGTGGTAATCAAAGCATGCAAAGCTGGGGGGTTTACTCTTTGAAGATCAGCAGAACCGTACCATGTATGTTGGCAAGCAGTACCCTGGTCTTTCTCCAGCTGACTAGAAAACAGCCCCAACCAGCCCCTTGACTGAGCAGAAAAAGCAGCACGGTTGTGTTGCAGGAGACGCCTAAGAGGCATGAAGGGCACCAGGGAGATAGACTTTTATGCTCTCAGGCAAATTCAAAGCTTCTGAAAAGCCACCAAGAATCAGTAACAAAGGCCCAGAAAGAACCACAAAGATGGGTAGGGAAGCTCAGGAGTGGCAAAATGTATGTTGACCCTCATTTTCCAGTCAGCCTCCCAGGCTTATAAAAATCACTAGAGATGCTAGGAAAGGGGCATGTACTCTTCTGTAGTAAGAAAGCAGGTCTTGATTTGTGTATTTGGGATTTTTTTTCCTTTTGATGGAGAGACATGGGATATAGCAGTACTTTTGTTTACCCATGCATTCGTGCAAGTGAGAAAAAGATTCTTCTTCCTTAGAGATCCTTCCCCCACCTGCTTGGCATCCTTGTGTGGTGAATACCATGCATATAATTCGAAGCCATCTGAGATAGAGTGAGTCTTAGTACACTGCAAGAGTGTGGAAGGTCTGTTAGGGAAATAAAATGCTTGAGAACTCCTGAATTTATCTGGTGTTTGAGGAAGTTTTTCCCTTTTGATACCACCCTCACTTAGATTTACATGCTGCTGACCTACTGTATTTAAATCTATGCTAAATCACCCCTTTGCGACATGCAAATTAACCCCCAAATCTAAATCCTGTACATCAGAATTTCCAATTAAGGTTGTGCTGCTCCATCTTGTTGTTTTTTATTTTATTTATGTTTTGTTAATAATAAATATATAATTATTTTATTTCTCTGTTGGACAAGTTTAGTTCGAAGGAGCAAAGGCAATTATTTTAATTTTTTAAATTTATATATAAAGATTAACATGTCTTGTATTCAGAAAAAATTAAATTACAAAAAAATTAAATAAGAATCACAATACAAGCCAAATAATATATCAAATTAGGTGTTCAGATCAGGTTCCTATTCTAGGCTAGTATAAATAATAAAATACATATGGTATATTATAAAATTACAAAAATAACTTATTTTTGTAAATTTTATGCCCTATAGTTTTTTTCCTTGCAGTAATAATGTATTAGATGATTCCTGATGTGATATCTTGATAAAATCTTAAGCCAAAAAGAAAAAATGTCAGATTACTAACTTCCTCTTGAAAGCCCCAGGTATCTGTGAAGACTTCTTCTTAGGCTCCTTCTCTTTGGTTATTTTGCTTTCTTTGCTATTAGAAGTTACTTTCTTTTTTACTTAATACCATAGGTCTTTTCCTGTCCGTCATCCCCAAATGTCACTCTTGACCTTTACTGTATGGCTACCTGAAGTTCTACACTAAGCATGCATGAATTCTTTTTCACATCTTTCAGAAACTTCATTTGGTGCTTCTGTGTTATACCATCTCAATTCAGCTCAATTCAGCAATTATTTCTTGATAAACTATTATGTACAGATCACTAGACAAGGACTTTGGGGGAGACAAAGTTGAGGGGAAGGTAGACCTTGCACTCAGCATTCAACAGGCAATAGGAACAATGGTAATAATAACTGGCATTTAACTTTTATTCAATGTAGAATTTGAAGTCCTAGCCATAGCAATCAGACAAGAAAAAGAAATAAGAGACAAAGAAGAGGCAAAGAAATATCAGTAAAGAAGCAGCTAACTGTCACTATTTGTAGATGACATGATATTATACATAGAAAAATTTAACAACTCGCCCAAAAAAACTACTAGAAGTAATGAATGAATTCAGTTAAATGTCAGGATACAAAAATAATACCTAAGAATCAGTAACATTTCTATACACCAACAACAATGTCCCAGAAAGGGAAATTTAAAAACAACAGTGTTTACAATTACACCAAAAAGAATAAACTATTCAGGAATAAACTTAACCAAAGAGGTGAAAAACCTGTATTCTGCAAACTATGAAACACTAATTAAAGAAATGATGATTTGACATAAACAAATGGAAAGAGATTCCATGCTGATGGATTAGAAGAATTATTATGAAAATGTCCATATTACCCAAAGCAATCTACAGATTCAATGCAATCTCTATGAAAATACCAACAGCATGGGGCACCTGGGTTGCTCAGTTGGTTAAGCAATTGCCTTCAGCTCAGGTCATGATCCCAGAGTCCCTGGATGGAGTTGCATCGGGCTCCCAGCTCCGCAGGGAGTCTCTTTCTCCCTCTGCCCTTCTCCCTTCTCATGCTCTCTCTCTGTCTCTCAAATAAGTAAATAAAAAACAAATCTTTTAAAAAAAATCAACAGCATTTTCCACAAAACTAGAAAAAAGAATACAAAAATGTGTATGGAACTACAGATGACCCCAAATAGCCAAAGCAATCCTGAGAAAGAACAAAGCTGAATGTATCACAATCCAAATTTCAAGATATACTACAAAACTATAGTAATAATCAAAACAGTATGGTACTGGCACAAAATTAGACACAGATCAATGGAACAGGATACAGACCCCAAAAATAAACCACATATGTATGGTCAATTCATCTTTGATAAAGGAGGCAAGAATATACAATGGGGGAAAGACCATCTTTTCAAAAAATGGTGTTGGAAAAACAACAGCTACATGTAAAAAGAATGAAAATGGACCACTTTTAACACCACACACAAAAACAAACTGAAAATGGATTAAGACCTTTTGTATGAAACCATACAAATCCTAGAAGAGAACACAGGCAGTAATTTCTCTGATACCCATGGCAACATTTTTCTAGATGCATCTCCTGAGGCAAGGGAAACAAAAGCAAAAATAAACGATTGGCACTACATCAAAATTAAAAGCTTTGGCACAGCAAAGAAAACCATCAACAAAATAAAAAAACAATCTACTAAATGGGAGAAGATATTTGCAAATGATATATCTGGTAAGGAGTTAATATCCAAGATATATAAGCAAGTCAACACCAAAGAAACAAAGAAACAAACAAACAAAAAACAAGCAATCTACTAAAAAATGGAAAGAGGGCCTTTTTTTTTTCCCAAAGAAGACATTCAGATGGCCAATAGTCACATGTAAAGATGCTCAAAATCACTCACCACCAGGGAAATGCAAATTAAAACCACAGTGAGGTATTACCTCACACTTGTCAGAATAGCTAAAATACAAAACACAAGAAACAACAATTGTTGGCAGGGATGTGGAGAAAAAGGAATTTTCTTGCACAGTTGGTGGGAATGCAAACTGGTGCAGCTTCCGTGGAAAACAGAGTGGAGGTTCCTCAAAAAAATTAAAAATAGAGATACTACAGCATATTCTTATCACTAGTTTACCAATAAGAACCTTCAGAGCTTCTAGAGGAGAAGTGGTATTCTTAAAATCAGAAAGCTAGTAAGTGGTAGATTGAACATAACAAGGAGCATGTGCCAAGAGCTGACCGGGACCAGACCCAGGCCTCATCTCAACTGCGTGCTCATGGACTGATGTGTGCATGTCTCTGTGTGTGTGTGCTTCCACTGGTAGCTTTATTCAGTCAGAAAGCAACTTTCACACCATTGTAAAATGGGTTCTTCAGGATTCCAAACAATTTCATTATGCACTTCACTTGACTTCATACATGTCACACAAAGAAAGCACGAGACAAAGCCACACAACCTACAAGATACCACGACGCGTTAACAAACCAAATGCAAAGTCAGTTACTGTGTTCAAGCAGTGGAGGATCTCCGTTATGTTTAGGGATCCATCGGGCAGAACCTTCGGCAGCCGTTGCCTTTTTGATGCCGTCAGACATGAAAGGGTCTGCGTCTGGAGAGTCTGACAGTTCGCTGCAAAAACCTTCTCTTTTTAAAGGAGTTTAATCAATCTGGGGCCTCTGCAGTCCTCCCCTGGCTCTGCAGGTTATAAGTTTGGGTGTCGTCAACCTGTGCTGGTTTCAGCGATGTCCAGTAAACGCGACGATGCCCTTGGCTGCTTCCATCCCTGCTTGACATGAGTGACTCCATCTTGTCCCCTACATACATTCATAGGAGTTTTGTTTTATTTCTCTCCTACTTTAAACACAGTAAGCCCTCTTACTTTCTTCGTATTTATTTGCATGCCATCCTCTCAGGAACCCGCATCTTTGCCATAGTGACTTCTCCTCACCTCATAAAACTCACCTTTAGCTTCCTCGGGCTGGGCTTCCCTGACACAGTCCCTAGCAGGTGAGACTAAGGGGCTCCTGTTTGGATTTCATGTCCAGCCAGCAAATCCACTCTCACAAACACTTACCCCACTCCTTCCTTGTCTCTTTCTGTTCCTAGGCCATGAGCTGCTAGCAGGTGGGGACTATCGTTCATCACACAGGCGCCCAACTGGTGATTGTTTAACCAACAATGAAGAAACAATAATCCAAAAATGACTTCTCTTTGATTGGAGAATGCATTTCCTGCAATCCCGTCCGCTGTAAACACTATCACCCATGGCTGGAGACGTCACCCTCAGACTTACAGTAAAGCACTGATACAGCTGCCAGAAGCATTTCAGGGAGGTCGAACCGTTTAGCTCCTCTAGTACTGCTCCTTCTCTCGCTCCTTACTACCCCTTGTAGAGGTTATCTTCTCTCTAACTGACAAAGGCAAATCTTAAGAAAGAAACAAGCCAAAAAAGCCCCTCCCGCTTTCAAATATGGGAACATTGAATGATGTCTGCAACTGTTTGAGGGTGTGGAAACGGTCAGTGCCTTCTACATCCACGGTGGCTGGCCCCCCAGGGCCGGAACTGTGTTCTTGAGCCATGCTGTTTGCTTTACAGCTCACGGACTTGCACAGAATTCTTTTTCTCTAACAACAACAATCACAAAAATAGCATGGTCTTTTTTGCAACCTTACTCATAGCCTAAGGAAGGGAAGATTACAAAATATGCCAGTGTAAGATCATCAACTCAGATCCCAAAAGGTCCTAACAATGTTTAGCAAATTCTTTATATAATCTGGAGAACCAAGTAAGAGAGACATGTGCCATGAGTCTTAGAAAAAGACATTTGAGGTAACCCTTAAAAGTAGGGACTGTAACAAATCAACACAGTCTTTGCTCTGAAATCTCCCTCAGCTGGGAAGGACAGATCCAAAATAGGTCTGAGTCAGTTTCGAAAGGACCTCCTCTAGTCCAGAAATGAGTAAGTATTACGGAACATCTACGAGATGACCTCTGGTGTGGGGTACCTAAAGGTGAGGTAGCAAAACGTGGAGTTTCAAAACGTCTTCAAAAAGACTGGAGGCCGACAGACCTGCATTTCAGTCCTTTATTAGCTGTTGTTCTGAAGCATGTTCAGGAACCTCTAAGACCTGTGCTTAGTTGTCTGTAACACGCTGATAAGAACCCTCCCTCAGGTTTGGTGTGACATTTAAACGAGATCGTGTATTCAAAGTACTCAGCAAAGTGCCTGGCACAGAGTGGGGCTTAGTAAACGGTGGCTGTCACCTGCCGACATGTATCTAACGTGGCTGGTACCAAGCAAAGTCCATCTCAAGCGAGAAGCATACAGAGAAGAACTGTTACAAGTGAAAGTACATCTCTAGTGTTCGTGTGCTCATAAATTATACTAGACCCTCCAAGGATAAACACAGCCCTGCCCTCTGTCTTCCTCCTAATTGTAACCTTTCTTAGAGCAAAAACATTTCTCAGTTTCCTTTTCTAGCTTTCTAGCAAACGACAGAATACCATTCCCACAGCACATCTCGAAATATATATTGAACAATATTTCGTCATGATGCATTCTGCACTTAGGTGACTGGCTCCTGGAAAGCAGAAACAAGGTCCTCTGTTATTTGTTTGCTTGTTTGTTTTTATGCTCAGTTACTACTGCGTATGACCTAGAGGGAAACTAAGGACAAAGCAAAACAGCTTAGGTTAGATCTAGTTTACTACCTCCAAATCCAACACTTACTAGACCATCGTCCTCTTCGTGTAGTGTGAGGGAAGGTACCCATCATGTGGCTGGTACCTTATGTCACCAAACCTAATTTTCATGGTAATCGACAAGGCAGATCCTTGTTTCCCAGGGTACAGAGGAAGCTAATGCTCAGAGCAGTGAACAGTTTTCTAACGCCAGACAGATAAATGTGCAGCACCGTGATTTAAATCTAGAACAGCCTGATGCCTCCTCCCACAGTACACGGCCTTGTTTCAGTAGGGACAGCGGCATGAAGAATGATATCGGGCCCAGGCCCACGTGCTACGAATTGTAGAGTAGGATCTTGGTTATTCTGCCAGCACGCATCTTTTTTTGGGGACACTGTAATTTCCTGATGAGGCGACCTCACACCAGGACTTTCCCCAACATCTGCCTTAGCTGGGAGGTGTCAAGATCGTAGAGAGAAACCATTATTTTCATTGAAATCCAGCTCCCTGAGTTCATTTGTCAATGTTCAGGCAAGAATGTGAAATGCCTTTTACATGACTAAAAGCTCTTCCCTGAACAGTCAGGACTTTTCCATGAATGGATAGAATTTTATTATACAAGATGTTCAAATAAGTTAGGAAAGATTCCTTTGAAAACTACTGCCAAGACGAAATTCTCCAAATGTTCCAGTTGAGAGAACGCTTGCTGCTGGGAATACAAGCGACAGAGAAAGTTCATTTGTTGGTAGCTTCCCTGATATTTTAATTATATTCTCCAGATTCTGCTTAACATTTTCTTTGATCCAATAATTATCTTCTCAAAATTAAAATGTTTAATCTATATGCAATAGTAAAATTAATGTGTATCTTTTGCCTTACACCAAAATGAAATTGCAAATGCCAAGAAGCACATTTTACTTCTAGTCAGAATGGAAAGTGACCTTTCGAAGGGTTTGATAAATTTGATTTCTTATGTAGTTTTCTGATAATCATCAGTTTAACTCTGTTAAATACCAAATGACATTTTGAGCCTGCAAGTCTGCCAGAAAACTACATTGAATTCCCAGTGTTTTAAGTGACCTTGAATAGCTTAACACATCTCAGTACCCTTCTGGTTGTCTGATACGAAGCATATTTAGTTATTTTCTGCTCTTGTTGAAGGCAAATTCATCATATATTTCAAAAAATGGGTTACATAATTCGCTTAACCCATGGAAAAGCATTAGAATTTTTAAAAATTCTGTGAATTTTTAAGTTCTTTTGGCATTTGGATCAAGGCTCACCTTTAGGCCAAAAAAAAAAAAAAAAGTTACTCTTTGCTTCTTGAAATCCCTCCCTTGAAAGCCACTCCTATCCTCTTCAGAGATATGCTAATCTTTATGACAGTCTTACTGAGTAGTTGTTGGTAATTCTACCTTATAAATGATGAAAATGAGACTCGAGGAATGTAAATATCATCCCCGAGATTATGCAACATGGCCCAGGCAGGGGATAAACCACTACGTCTGACACCAAGTCCAATCTTTTTACCTACAGCATGATTTTCTTAGCATTCCCTTATTTTTCTCCCCCAAAAGTTTCTCTCTTGACATTTCAACTCTGAAGACTCCCACAACACCACAGGAGAGGTCAGAATTCTGACAAAGAAATGACAAATAGAAAAAATGACTAAATAATATATAAGCCATGATCTTTACCTATCCTTTTTTAATTTTCTCCAAACTACTTGATAGTTGATAGTTCACCCTCTGTGTATATAGGGTTTTCTGGGCAAGTTTGTTGCTGGGCCTGAATAGCAATGCTAACAATCCAAGGTTACTGTTGTGTGGTATTAGTGTTCTAAAGGTTCGAGCAAGCTTGTCTCTATCACTTGTCTCTATCCCTGAATAAGACGAGTGCTTCCAGGATTCAAGTGGTTGCTTATGATCAATCATTGCCTTTGAATAGCAGTTACTCCTCATTCCATGCAACTATAAAACCCATGAAATTTCATGAAAAATCCACTGTAAGGGCTGACTGATTCAGCATTACTTTAAAACCAAAATGGGAGAGACAAAGCTGAAATTTGGATTTCAGATCCTGCAAAGATGTTTTAAAATGCTCTCTTCAGTCCCTGCAGTGAGATAAAACAAAAACAAGTTTCTGTTTCAAAGAAAAAGCTCACAGCATACTTGAGGAAGAAAATACAGAGAATAGGAAAGGAGACAGGTCTCACAGAATGTCAGGCATAGTACTATTACATCAAGTGCACACTGTATTCTCTTAACAGTCGGTTTTATTTGTATTTGTCATCATATAAGAGAATGAGAGTTTCAAAACTCAGGCTAAGTTTACAGAGGATCTTTTTTTTTTTTTTAAGATTTTATTTATTTATTTAAGAGAGAGAGACAGTGAGAGAGAGCATGAGAGGCGAGAAGGTCAGAGGAAGAAGCAGGCTCCCTGTGGAGACGGGAGCCCCATGTGGGACTGGATCCCGGGACTCCGGGATCGTGACCTGAGCTAAAGGCAGTTGATTAACCAACTGAGCCATCCACGTGCCCTACAGAGGATCTTTCAACAGTGGTCAAATGTTGTATTAGCCTAAGGAAGGGTGCCAAAGAAACCCCTTCCACAGATCCCTGTGGTTCGTGACAAGATCCCCATAACCCCAGAGTAATATTAGGAAGTAAGAGCAATGCAGTCCTCACTCTCATGTTGTTTGGTAGAACACTGCACCTGCTTTTGTGAAAAGACTCCCTTTTGCAATGAGATGATGACATTCCTGAATTTAACACATTTTATGTTAAAATGTCTTCTATTTGAAAAGGTGAAGATAATAGACTGCAGAATTTTTTTTAATTCCTTACTTAATTAAATTAAAAGTTTGTCATTGTTAGGTGTTGAATTTCATCTCCTTAAAGATGTCAAAGTTTTAATCTCCAGTACCTGTGAATGTGACCTTATTTAGAAACAGAATCTTTGCAGATGATCAAGTTAAGAGGAAGGCAGTAGGGTGGGTCCTAATCCAATATGACTGTGTCCTTACAAAAAGGGGAAATTTGGACACAGAATCTTTGCAGATGATCAAGTTAAGAGGAAGGCAGTAGGATGGGTCCTAATCCAATATGACTGTGTCCTTACAAAAAGGGGAAATTTGGACACAGAGACAGATGCATACAAAGGAAAGATGAAGTAAAGATACTGGGAGAATGCCATCTACAAGCCAGGGAATGGCAAAGAATGCCAGCAAACCTCTAGCAGCTAGGGAAGAAGCATGGAACAGATTTCCCTGCACAGCCCTCAGAAGGAACAAAATATGGACACAGCTTGATCTCTGTTTCTAGCCTCAGAACCTTGAGACAATACATTTCTGTTACCTAAGCCTCCTAGTTTGTGATGATTTGTTATGGCAGCCCTAAGAAACTAAGGTGGCCATCCTAGGTCAACTATCTGTTTTCACTATTATCTTGCTTTGCTTTTTGAAATTTTCCTAGTTCTTGAAATCTCAAAGTCTGGGAACCCTTAAACTGAATTACCTTAAAATCCCATCCAACCTTAAAATTTTATGATATCTTACACTGTGGAATCTTTTCCCTAAATTTTCTGATGAGTAATTGGGAACCTACAGGACTGCAGACTTCCACATTCTCCTTGAGATAGCAGAGTATATATAGGAGCCACATTTAGGTGTTTCAGGACCAAACCTGAGAGAATATCTCACTTCATAGCTTGAAACATTAAACATGGATGCTTGATGGAGTTGTTTCCCTGTAGTTTGAGTAGGAGTAAAACTCTAAGTGCTCCTGGTATAAAATATAAGGATTAAACCCTCCTTTTTTCATGGATCTGATGAAGGTGCATGTTTCTCAGAAGCTTAGAGATAGGTACCCCAAACCTGTGGCATCCTCTATTTGGTTCACCAAACAGTCCTCATCTCTCATAGGTCATGGAAACTCTTTCTCCTTTCCTTTTTCCTCCTAGGCGAGCTACACAAGAGAGGATTGACAATGAAGTATGTTTTACCAATCATGCTTGAATGCACTGATGACTGCTACATTTCCATTGCTCAGATGGGTTTGGAAAAAATCTAACTGGAAACTCATTCACTTATTTATTGACTCATGCATTTATTCAATTAATAGTAAAAAAAAAAAAAGAGAGAGAGAGAAAGAGAGAGAGACCAATCTCTGCTGTGTATCAGATTGTCACAATATTGAACTCTACATCTGAACCTCATGATGTACTATATGTAGGCTAATTGAATTTAAATTAAAAAAAAAAAAAGAAAAGAAAAGAGACATCCTTTCCTTCCAGGGATGGGAACCTTCTTTTATAATGTCTGCCCACAAAGATTAAAGAACTGTTACCAAAAAAAAAAAAAAAAGGTTGTCACAAAATGACTCTACAATTACAATAGCAACTATGTGTTAAAAATTTCTACCTTCATTTTTAAAAAGATTTTATTTAGGGGCACCTGGGTGGCTCAGTCGTTAAGCATCTGCTTTCGGTTCAAGTCATGTTCCCAGAGTCCTGGGATCGAGCCCCACATCGGGCTCCCTGCTCGGTCGGAAACATGCTTCTCCCTCTCCCACTGCCCCTGCTTGTGCTCTCTCTCTTGCTGTGTCACTCTCTGTCAAATAAATGAATAAAATCTTAAAAATTTTTTTTAAAGATTTTATTTATTTATTAGAGAGAGAGAGAGAGAGAGTGCATGCAGGCACACAGGAGTGGGGGAGGGTAGAGGCAGAGGGAGAAGCAGAATCTCTGCTGAGCAGGGAGCCCAGCACAGGGCTGGATCCCAGGACCTTGAGATCATGACCTGAGCTGAAGGCAGATGCTTAACCTCCGGAGCCACCCGCGTGCCCCTACCTTCATTTTATAGATGAGCTCAAATATTTAAACTTGTCCTTGGTCCCATAGCTGATAAATGAAACAGCTTGACCTTGGTTTTGTATGACTCCCATGTCCACACTATATCAAGCTGCCTGCCCTTAGAACCCACTAGACTGGTGTATATACATCACTGTACCTTAAGACATGCCGTCATTCAGGAGCTGGCTTCTCCCAGTCTCTCCTCACCTCCAGCCAAAGTACATCACCTCACAAAAACCTGGTTGAAAACTAACTTGCTCCGGGAAGACTTCCAGACTTATCGGTCACCATCTTTACTAGGCCAGTCTCTCAGCACTCAGATTTGTCATTGCTTAACTTCTGTTTGTTTGTTTTGCTTTTATTGAAATGCTGTGCTATGAATGTGTCTCTGTATTTGATATTATCTCCACGAAAGAGCATCTGGTCTTCAAAGGAAACTACCATTGTCTCCTACTTTCTAGTCCTAGCCCTGCTGCTGAGAAGATGGACAGTTTTGGTTATATCACTAAATCTACTTGAACCTCCATTTCCTTATCAATACAGAAAGAGAGTAGAGGGAAGACATGGCCAACTGATATTTCTTACCCTGATAAGTGTAGATGTAGTGTCTCCCAAGCATCCCTGTCCTTTGTTGGCTCTGGGAAGTGCCCCATTGAGGCTCGTGGCCAGATTTGCTCATGTGAGGGCTACTCAGGTCTTATCAAAGCAGAGTACCCTCACATCCCTGCTGGGCAACCTTAGCCAGTACTACTGAGTATAGACTCAGGCAGCCCACAGTGCTCTCTAACCTGATCTTCCTGTTTCTCTCCTTCTCCCTTTCTCTTGCCATCGAGGCATAAGTATTGCTCCAGACCAAGTGACAGATTTTTCTTCACATCCTCCTCATCTTTACAGACACCATTCCATCTTCCTAAAGTACATTTACATTTCCTGCCCCCTTGAACAATCCCTTCTCCTATAAGACACGTTTATTTCTCACCTCCTCAGTGAACCTTCCCTGACCACCAGTCTGCCACCAGAATCTTCGCAACTGCTGCAACTTTTAAAAATATTTGCCCCTCTGCATTTTAACTGAATCATGTAGAAAGAATGTACTATCATGGTTATGAGCATAGTGTCTTGGTTTCAGACTGCCTACATTTATAATCATCACTGTGTCACTTACTAGCTGTGTGCCTTGTACAAATTATTTTTCTGCACCTAAGTTTCCTCATCCGTCAAATGAGGATAATAATAGTACTTATCACCTGGAATGTTTTTAAGATTGATGAGTTAAAGCATGAAACTACATAGAAGAGTGAACGTATTATGAGTTAAAGCATGAACTACATAGAATTGATGAGTTAAAGCATGAAACTACATAGAAGAGTGAACGTATTATTTTTAATACGTTTAATATTTATAACTACATAGATTGATGAGTTAAAGCATGAAACTAGAGAGAAGAGTGAACGTATTATTTTTTTTTAAAGACTTTATTTATTTATTTGACAGACTGAGATCACAAGTAGGCAGAGAGGCTGGCAGAGAGAGAGGAGGGGAAGCAGGCTCCCCGCTGAGCAGAGAGCCCGATGCGGGACTGTCAGATGTGGGGCTTGATCCTGGGACCCTGAGATCATGACCTGAGCCAAAGGCAGAGGCTTTAACCCACTGAGCCACCCAAGCACCCCAGAAGAGTGAACGTATTATTGAGTTGGCATACACACTAATACCATCTGATATTCCTTTTTCCCTCTAGGGTTCCAAACAAGGGAAGAACTCATTCGTTATAGCATCAGAGTTATAAAGTCTTAAGCTCTCCCTTTCTTTTTGTGTCTTAATGTCTCTCCTTCCATCACCCACTTCACATCTCAGCCTCCTCTCTCTCCTTGAATTGTCTGATGTAATAATGTTCACTTGTACCTCTGCCTGATACTTAAAGAAAGCAACCAGAGTTGGAACATTCCTGTAAAAAAGGACAGGGTAGGATTCGTTTTTGGAAAGATTAAAAGACCTAATATATGTGAAAATGCCCAGGGATGAATATGGCCCAGTGAGAGCATGTGGATTCACTCACAGAATGTTCATTAAACACCTGTTCTGTACCTAACGTGTGCCACCAGATCTTGGGGGTACAGTCCTTGCCGTCATGTTGTTTAGTTTTTAGTGAGGGATACAGATAACTCTACCCACAGTTGGGATGTGATGTGATTGGTTGTGATGAAGGAGGGTAACCAGATGCTATGGTAATTCTCTCCCAGACTAGGTGAAGGCTTCCTGAGGAAATGACACCCAGACTGAGTCTCAAAGGTTAAATGGGAATCAGCCTTAAAAAAGGAGAAATCTTCCAGACGAAAGGAAATCGTGTGGGAGAAGACTCAGAAGCCCAGAGCACTGTGGTTTTTTGGAACTACCACAAGAAATTCTGAGTGATTGAGGAGTGGGAATAGATAAGCATGGGTCAAATTATAAAGAGCTTTTATGTGTCTGCCTGGATTTTATCCTGCAGGCAGTGGGAGCTCTTCAAGAGTTAGGTAGGTGATTAATAGTGCAAACAGGAGTTTGCAGGGTTATTGCAGTAACCTATGTGAAAAAAAAAGCATGAACTCAAGTTAGGGATGCAGATGAAGAGACCAGAGAAGAAACACCTGGGTGGCTCAGTAAGCTAAGCATCTGCCTTCAGCCTTGGTCATGATCCCAAGGTCCGGAAATGGAGCACCGACTTGGACTCCCTCCTCAGCTGGGAGTCTTCTTCTCCCTCTCTCAAATAAATAAACAAAATCTAAAAAAAAAAAAAAAAAAAAAAAAAAAAAAAAAAAAAAAAAAAAAGAAAGAAAGAAAAAGAAAAGATCACAGGAAAAAAAGACAAAGTACAAATAAATAACCTCAGCAAGAGAATACATAAAGTTCACACTAGTTGTTCTGGGGGCATAATTGTTCTACATCTTTCACTGATTAGATATTAGACTCTTCAACATTTCAACAGACTTCCTAGATGCAGTGACTGTAATGGTAGGAATTTTGAGTACATCCAAGATGATCTTTGAGGAGTAAGGACTGGAGGACGCCTCACCCACATCTCGGTTTCAAAAGTCTTTCCCATGGAGGTGCACCCTTGGATTGCAAAAATAACCCAAAGCTAGCAATTTTATTCCTAATTTTCTTTGGCCTATTTCTTCAGATACAGAGCCTGTTTCAGATTAACTTTAATTTTATCTCTTCAGGACAGAAGGACAGACTTCTGTCCCTGCTGGATCACTACCAAACCCCAAGATCCTATCATGCACGGTAACTATTTCCTTCTCTGTGGGCAGGCAGACTGCTAGAATTGAGGGGAGAAAGAGATGTTCTCTGCTATATATATTTAAAGTGGCTGGACATTGACCTGTGGCTTCTTTGTATCCTCATTCTGAGTGTTAGCCTCTTACAGTGTGCAGGAACCAGTGACTGGGTGTCCATAGCTCTGAGCAATGCTAAATGTAGATAGAACCACCAGAGACTACTTCAGTTTGTTTATATATCCTTTCTGATCACAATTTTATATTGCAATTTGGCATAAGTGATAGACTGAGGGAGGAAAGAGACTGTGAACACATTGCATTAAGTACTTCTTTTAAGGCCCTATTTGTTTTCCTGTCTGAAGTGAGACACAAAATGTTATGCATGCAGTTTGGGGCATACAGTAACATGGGAATTGCCTTATAAACTGTATCTAAATTTTAAGACAGGAGAGGAAGAGGAAGAGACACAAGCACAGCCTTCTGTAGGGGACCACTGCCATATGGAACTTTGCGCACTCCGTGAAGAATAGGAAGTCTGTACTGGGAGATAATTGTAATGCATGATCCAATTTATCTTGGATAAACCTCTCCAAACACAAGTGACAAAATGGTGATGGTCTGGACTTGAGTGTTTTGATATTTGACTGTTTGTTGCAAGATATATGTAGGACCAGTGGGAGGAAACAAAGTAGCTTAAACAGGAATTATAGTTCAATGAAGATCGAATCAACTTTTTTAAGGAAAAACAGTGACATATATGCTGAGACTGATGCCCAAGATTCTAGGGAAGGATTTACAAATAAAACGGAGTGAAATGGGCCTATAAATTTCCTTGGCAATCCCCAGAGATCTCACCTTGAGCTTAGAGGTTTAAGTGCAAGAGCTGAAACTTGAAACACTGGCAGATGTTGATTTTTCAAGACGATTACTTTGGAGTGTGGTAGATTTCTGTCTTTTTAATTAAATCCCCAGAGGCCTAAGTGGAGCTTAAATTCCCAAAGTAGGATTGGAGTGCTATAAGAAAACGAGTATTCGTCAGCATTGCTATTGTATGGAGGGATGTCATGCAAAACAGGAATTGTGGATGGCATTGGTTTTGACCAAGACTTTCATTCTAGATGATCTGTTAGTAAAAGATTATTGCAAGTAGGTTACCACAAAATTGAATGGGCATTATAGTAGGAAAGAGAAATCAGAGGATCTATTGTCTACTGAGGTCTTGCCAGCTCCCAAGACAGATAGTTGCATTCACTGATGTATGAAACTTTTTTTGACTATGTATTATATGCCAGACACTCTTTTGGCAACATGACTAGTGATGGACAACAGAGTTTCCACCTCCAAAAGATTTACAGTCCAAGAAGTATGTGAGTATAACAACTCAATTTAGGAGAATGTGAGAGCTGTTCACTTCAAAAGGAAAATCTTTCAACAAATCATGAAGGCAAGTGCATACACACCACGTGCAGCATTGGTGGTATTCAGGAAATGGGACAATATTAAATCTGTTTACTTTTTCCCAAACCTAAATTTGGATTTTGAATCTAAGACTGAAAAGAGATTTAGCCATAAAAAGGATGAGAAAAAATAAATAGAAAAACAAATAAACTGAACTTCAAAAAGATAAAACTTAAGTCAAAGCATAGAACTGAGATCTGAGCAGAATGGAGACTTGCAACTTCTATCTGCTTTCCTCTCCCTCATGCAAAGTATTTACTAAAGTGAGATGATGTAAGAAATATCATTTATTACTGAACGGAAAGCTACAGACTCCACCAAAGAAAAATACTTTTATAGAAGAAACCGTAGTACATATAAAAGTTAGGGGCACCTGGGTGGCTCAGTGGGTTAAAGCCTCTGCCTTCGGCTCGGGTCATGATTCCAGAGTCCTGGGATTGAGCCCTGCATCGCATCGGGCTCTCTGATCAGCAGGGAGCCTGTTCCCCCCACCCTCTCTGCCTGCCTCTCTGCCTACTTGGATCTCTGTCTAATAAATAAATTAATAAAAATCTAAGAAAAAAAAGTTAATCACCACAGAATAAGCTACCAAGTGAAAAAAGGAAAAATGGGACATATAAATCTACTTTTCTAAAGAATGAAAATGATAATAATAATAATAAGCCAAATAAAGAAAATAAAAATGTAATAATATAATTTGAACCACTGAAAAGGAAATGAAACCTTAGGGCCTTATTTCAGGGCCCCAAAGAGTAGTAGACTGAGGACCACGAAAGAAGGGTTATCCATCATCCCCTGTGGTTCACCAGCTTTGGTGAGAAACTGCCATGGGCTTGGTCAAGGACTTCATGCAGTAGGTAGTACAAAGAAGAATGAGTCACCATCTGTATCCTGAAGACGTAATAAAAACAAGTTCAGTCTACTGGGAAAGCAAACAGGTACTCAGTTTTAGAGGTAAAGTTCAACCTGTGGTAAATGCTAGAATCAAGGGTAGGAAGCCAAGAAATCTAGCAGATTTGGAAAAAAAAGAAGGAGCAGTCTTCTTTAATAATCAGTAAATTCTTCACAGAAGAAGACAATAGTGATGAGGTACAGAAAGAGAGGGAAGGTAAGCAATAGGAATGGCATACATAAAGGCACGGGGGTAGGAAAGTGTGGGAAATATTCAGAAAATGGCAACAAGTTCCATGCAGCTGTTTGGTGGATGGCCAGGGCTGACTTAGGGAATGAAGATCTCATTTACCATATAAAAGATTTGGAATTTAAATTTATTGGTAATCATCAGTTAATGAACCAGAGAGTGGCATATTTAGTTTAAGAGAGATACTTGTGGTATCTATAGTGGGTTGAATGATGGCTCCCCAAATGATATGTTCTGGTCCTGATTCCTGAAACCTACCTTATTTGGAAAAAAGCTCTCTGCAGGTGTCATAGGGTTAAGGATTTTGAGGTGAGAAGATCATGCTGAATTAGCTAGATAGGTCCTAAATCCAATGACAAATATTCTTATAAGAGAAAGTAGAGGGATATTTGAGACAGACACAGAGGAGAAGGTGATGGGAAGGCAGAGGCAGAGATTGCAGGGATATGGCTACAAACCAAAGAACACCAAGGAATGTCAAAAGCCACTTGAACCTGGAAGAAGATTCTCTCCTAAAGCCTCTGAAGGAGGGGTTGGCCCTGCTGACACCTTAATTTCAGACTTACAGTCTCCTGACCCGGGAGAGAATAATTTTCTATAGTTTTAAGTCACAGGTTGTAATAATTTATTACCGCAGCCCTGGGAAACTAATACATTTCAAAACTAATCATTACAAATGAAATAGTCATAATGATTGGCATTCAGTATAACAACACCTTTCAATATACAAACCTCTTTTCTATACATTATCTTATTTTCATGATAAAACAGTGAGGTACTACTATTCTTTTCCCCATTTTATTGTTGAACTTGAGCTTCAAAGAAATAAAATCACATCCTTTGGGATCCAACATGTCCCCTCAACTCTGTTTTTACTAGCAACTTCTGTTGCTTTAGTAATGAATCAGTCCCCACAGCCACCTCTCCTCCTCATCCAAATGTAGTTAATAGCTTCAAATGGCATCTAAGTAGCTCTTAAAGTCCTGGGCTGGAGATGATATCAGAAGAGTAGGGAAAGGGATGGAGGGGTCTGAAAGGGACCAAGATTAGAAGCTTCTAAATAAGTATTAAAAAGATTAGCGTGTCCCTCTTCAAGTTTTCTTAGGTTTCAGCTACTGACTGTGTAGTATTGAGTAAGATTTGTAAACCCCTTGAGTCTCTGTTTCCCATTCCAGAAAAATAGGCATACTAATTTCTAACTGGGTTGGTTTAAGGAGTAAACAGTGTGTTTAAAAAACAACTTTGCAAACTGAAGGACAGAGCATAAATGTTAGGTAATTATGAGAGTGAAAGCAGAATGGTGTAGTACTCTGGTTCAGACCTGATTGCTCCTTAGTATCACTAGGGGAACTTTTAAGACTTGCTGATGCTTAGATTCTTCCCCAGAAGTACTAAACCAGAATCTCTTAGTGTGGGCCTTGGGCATCATTATTTTTTAAAAAATCATCTTAAATTATTCTTACACATGCTGCCAGTTTGAAGAACCCCTGCTGGGGTGAGAAAAAATGAGCTCTGGGGTCAAATTGATTCAGGCATAAATTCCATATAATAACTTTATAAATCACTGTTTATAATTGTGTTATAAGTAAGTTACTTAACCTATCCAAATCTTTATTTTATCACTTTCAAACAAGTGTAAGAATACTTAGCTCTTAATGCTGCCTTAAGAATTGAATTGAATGTATATACAAATGAGATAGTTGGTTCAGGTTACTTTGATTTCCCCCCACCCCTTTCACATCAATAAAGTGAATGGAAAGCTAAAAGGGAAGAGGAGAATGAGGGAGTTGCATTTAGCACATGATATGCATTTCCAAAAATTAACCCCAAGTTGCATTTTCTCAAAGTGAAGTGAAGTCTTATGGAGATGTGGCTCTTGGTTATGAATGCTGACATCAGTATATGCAAACATTACCCAGAACTGTTTCTTATAAAATTAATAGGTTCCCAGGGGTTATAATAATTCACATGAAGTGTGAAACCAAGTGTTTCCTCATTAATCAATGCCCTAGGAAGGTGCCAGCTATTTCCTGTGCTTAGCAAGTCGATTAGATTAGAGTCACAAGACAGCACTTTTATTGTCAAGGGCATTTATGATCATTGAGTGTTAGGTCACCTGTAATAACCAAATGTCATTCCATTCACCAATAGTGGAGGTGTTCAAAAATTGGTAATAAGATGGTGTGATGGTCACAACTTTTGTTGTTATTTTTATTTTAGTTGTGGAAAATCTCTGTACTGCAAGGTATTCTAGAATCCAAGCTGGCATTTTGTCTTCCTTCTTTAGTCTGAAAGATGTTTCTTTTCTCTTAGAAATGTATAGTTTCTGTGCACACCTAAAAAGCCCTTAAAAACTCTATATCAGGTACATAATTGGACAATGCTGTAACAACCTTGAGGATGCATGCCTTTAATTTGTAATTATAACTAAGAAGAGAATACTTCAGCATATTGTGAATTACATTAGAAACTTCTTTTTTAAATAAACTGTATTGTATTGGTTTACTAAGTCTAACCCTAGTAGTAATAGGCATATATAGAGCCCACATTTGGATTCTAATTCTGTCTCCAATAAAAGAAACCAGGGGAGGAATGGCTGATTCTAGCACTGTGGTAGGGAATACACAGGATAAGCTTAGAGCATCTTGGAGTGCCAAAAAGTAGGAAGTGCAAAGAACAAAACAACTTGCACAATTATGGAGATATGTCAAAGGGACACAAAACCAACTAAACGAACTCACAGTGGCCAAGGAAGAAACATTTTAAACAACAAAATGAAATCATATTGGATTATAATCCAAAGTATAAAATAAACAAATACCCATAGTCCATACTGATATAAATAAATGATTGGATAATTTTTTGGAGAACAGACAAATCTCCTATATGGAAGAATTCCAAATAATTTATGTAAATCCTTCATCCTCAAAGAGGTGGAGCACAACTCCTCATTCTTTTTTAAATATGAGCTTCACATAAGTGATTTCTCTCTAAGAGTACAGTCTAAAAAGGGCAGGGAAGAGAGGAGGAGTTTATTAGTTAGAGTCCTCCAGAGAAACAATGTAACCAATAGGAGATAATATACATCTATATTCAGCTGTTGGCAAGATGGATAACCAGGAAAGTTTGTGGTATAAATCAAAGGCTGGAGGCCAAGGAACCAGGGAAGTCAATGATGTAACTTCCAGTCTGAGGCCACAGGCTTGAGAAGAGGGATTACAGAGGTGTCTGGGGTGGAGGGCTGCTGGTTCAAGAAGAGAGAGAATTTGTCCTTCCTCTGTCTTTTTGTTCTATTTGAGCTCTCAGTGCATTAGATAATGCCCACCCACACTGGTGAGGGCAGGTCTTCTTTACTTGGAGTATTTACTGAAATGTTGATATCTTCCAGAAACACCTTCACAGACACACCAGAAATACTGTGTTATTGACTATTTGGTCATCACTTAACCCACCTAAGTTGATACATAAAATTAACCATCACAAAGATTGACTTTACAATAGAGAAGTCTGAAAAAAGCTAATCAAGGTCAATATCAATAGTGATAAATAATGTTTATAGTATGTGCTTTTGATATGATGTGATAACAATGGCATTTTACCTCTGTGGTCTTTCTCCCAATCCCTATCCAATCATGAGAAAAAACATCAGGCAATTCCCAAAGAGATTCTACAAAAATCCCTGACCTGGAACATCTGAGAAACTGTCATAGCAAAAAGGAGCTTCAGGAGACATGATAACAAAATATAATATGATATCCTGGATGGGAGCCTAGAACGGAAAAGGAGCATTTGATAAAAAAGAAATCTGAATAAAGTATGGACTTTAATTACAACACGTCAACATTGGTCCATTAATTTTTACAAATGAACCATAGTCTGATATTGTGATGTATAAGAAATATGTATTTGGGGACGCCTGGGTGGCTCAGTCGGTTAAGCAGCTGCCTTCGGCTCAGGTCATGATCCCAGCGTCCTGGGATCGAGTCCCACATCAGGCTCCTTGCTCGGCAGGGAGCCTGCTTCTCCCTCTGCCTCTGCCTGCCACTCTGTCTGCCTGTGCTCGCTCTCTCTCGCTGTTTCTCTCTGACAAATAAATAAATAAAATCTTTTAAAAAAAAATAAAAAAAAAAAAGAAATATGTATTTGGTCATTCAGATGACCAGAATATGTTTCTCAGACATAGTTGGTCTTTGTCCACAGTTCCTGGCTTACAGTTCCCAAAACCCTTGAAATTCCCTGAGCAATAAGAGTAATAGGAACATCTTGTTATCATACTTGGTCACTTGTCCTCAGTTCCTGAAAATGGGCAAAGCATATAAAAGGGATTGCCAGGGGATTTCTCATAGTGAAAGACATCAGTGGTTTTCATATGTGTGACAATAGGTGTAACTTTACCATAAAGAAATACACGTAAAACAGCAACGAGGTACCATTTGTAAAAACCTATCAGATTAGCAAGCAAACATTTCATAATCTACTGAGATGGTAAAGATGCATAAAAAGGCCTATCTTACATTTTGTTAATGAGCATGTAAAACGAAATGCCTTCTTTGGAAGATACTTTGGTAACAGTGTAGCAGAAGCTGATGGAGTCTTGTCTGTGTCTCTGCAGGCCTACATTTCAGGGCATATGGCCTGATTTCCTCATGACATCAGCACTTACTACAATGTGTTGGGATGCAGGGCATCAGTGCATTTATGCAGTATCTCCAGAATATGACAGAATAGGTGATAATGAGAATTATAAGGACGGTAGCATTGCTGTCAGTGTCATAGCTATACTAAGAAAAAAAAAAATAAGGGCTCAACTATCAATCAGGATACAATAGGCAAGCCAAAAGTCTTCAAAGAACGCTTTACCATTCAAAAAGCAGCTTTTGGTTCTACTGGACCTACTAGAAACTTGGCCTAATTATTAGACGTCACTTGATTACTTGACTAGAGCTCCTCTTCAAAATCTGGCTACTGTCGGATCTTCCAAGTCATTTGGTTGGGCCGGTGCAGCAGGAACCCCTCATGCAGTGAATGGTGCATTAGTGATCAGACATGAACAGCTGAGTTATATGACCTGGTGGCCCAGGACCCCCTTATTACCTAACTTGTTAAACCAGTGTATCTCCCTCGGGTCACACCCGAGGTTTCAGAGTGTTCCCATAACCAGTTGTCAGAGGATGATAAAACCCAGGTCTGATTCACAGATGGCTCAATATATCATGTGAGCTAAAAATAGACTGCTTAGGCAACATAGTTCCACTCAGGGGTGGTCATAAAAGACGGCAGAGAGGGGATATTCTCAAGACTAAGGGCAGAAGTTGAAGTGATACAAATGTTCATGCACTTGTGTAGATGATTTAAGAGGAGATTTAACTGCAGCAGATACTGTTGGTACTCTGACCATATTCTCTCTCCCTTGCCCTTCAGTCCATGCTGGCAGGGCCTCCTACTAGTGCACCTGTGTTTCTTTCCTTCTCTGGCCAATAAAACCCTCTTTGCCTGCACCTGTGAAGTAGGCCAGACGTGTGTGTGTGTGTGGGGGGGGTTATCCCTCCTGGTAGTGGGATAGAGGGAAGCAAAGTGGGGAGTGCTTCTGAAGGGAGAAGTATTTTATACTCAAGGTTTATAGAGAATTTCCAGCACATCATGATGATACATTTAGAATGACTTTTGGTCTATTTCGTTACTCCTTCAACTTTAATTTTATTTTTAAAGATTTTATTTATTTATCAGATAGAGATCACAAGTAGGCAGAGAGGCAGGCAGAGAGAGAGGAGGAAGCAGGCTCCCTGCCGAGCAGAGAGCCCGATGCGGGGCTCGATCCCAGGACCCTGAGATCATGACCTGAGCCTAAGGCAGAGGCTTTCACCCACTGAGCTACCCAGGCACCCCATGTTACTCTTTTGAAATTATCTATAGACAATCCCATTACTACCCGAGCCCAAGGCAGAGAGGTGCTCTGTCCCCAGATGCCGCTGCTACCAGGATCACACAATGGCCCTCAGACAACAACTGACCTGACAGGAAAGGAGTTGGTGTACCCAAAATCCAGCTCCTTCACCCTCTGCATAGGCTAACTCTGAGACTCATGTCAATAGTGTCTCCTGGAGTTTCCGTGGGTTTCAGAAGGACTGAGCTCCAAATACTCAAAGTAGTGAATGGCTAGTGATACACCTATTACTGGACACTTTCCTTCCCTCTCTCATTTTCCCACTCCCCCGCTGGGATTTCCTTTACCACCTACATGAACTATTTGTATTTGAGTCCTCATCTCAGGGTCTATTTCTAAAGGAACCCAATCAAGATGATTTTTTATTAAACTTGCCCCAAGAATCCACTTGCAGAAATATGTCCTAAAGAGAGACTCACACATGTGCCCAAAGACATATGATCTTTATAATTATAGTAGTAAACACCATCGAATGCTTACTATATACTGGACATTAAAGTTCCTTTCACAGAGTAATTCATTCGATCCTCAGAAGAAACCTCTGAAATTACTACTGAATCCCCATTTTACATAAGAGGCAACTGGGGAATACAGAGGTTAAACACTTAAAACTGTAAGAGCAAAGCCAAGGTTCAAACCCAGGAAATCAAACTTTAAGGCCCATCCTTATCCACTTTCTATATCCATACCAGGATAATTGTAGCAGGATTTTTGTAATAGCTAGAAACAACCAAAATGACCCTTATGGGAAACCAGTTAGGTAAATTATGGTAGGTCATATTAAAATATTCAGAGCTATTAAAAATAATAAGGTTTATATGTTAATACAGAAAAAAGCCCAAGATATTGTTATGTGAAGAAAGCAAGGTGAAGAACACTGTACTTGCTAGATAGGCTTCCAATCTTACAAAATCCAAAGAGCTAGGTGTACATATATGTTTCTCTGTGTGTTAGTATCATGGGAATAGCTATTGCCTTAGGAGAGGCCTGTGTGGCATGGACAGGAGACAAATTTACATTGTAAATTGTAAACCACTTTTTTTTTTTTTACTGTTTTAATTCTTTAACCTAAGTATATGTCACTCTTTCAAAAAGCTATACTAAAAATATGTGTAATTAAGATATATACAAATTGGCATGGGATCACAGAGGAAGGAGCAATTCTTTCTCAGAAGACCCCATGAAAAGATCCTAATGTACAGATAAATGCAGAAGGTAAATGCAGAAGCATAAGTGACATTCTAGAAGTGTGAGAGCTCACAGGATTACAGTTTGATGTGTAGAGTTTGCAGAAAATGAAGCTAGGAAGGGAGGTCCATGCCAGATGGTCTCTAGATACATTACTTCACAAGAGAAATGAAATACTCGACTCCATCAATAGCTACTTAACAAAGATGTTTTTATTGTAGGCTTTAAAAAACATCTTTGAATGCTGTGTATGCCATATACGGTATTATAAGAAAGGAAAAGAAAAATATATCAAGGTAAAAAGTCTTCCTGTAAGGAGTATAAATTGTCTTCATTTTCTCTTATTGCAGAGGGTTTGGCAAGGAAATATATAGATGAAGAATCCGAGGACTGGGGCTCTGGGTGGCTCAGTGGGTTAAGCCTCTGCCTTCGGCTCAGGTCATGGTCTCAGGGTCCTGGGATCGAGCCCCACATTGGGTTCTCTGCTCAGTAGGAAGCCTGCTATCCTCTCCCCTTCTGCCTGCCTCTCTGCCTACCTGTGATCTCTGTCAAATAAATAAATAAAATCTTAAAAAAAAATCAGAGGACTGAATTGGAGTGCCGACTTTACCACTTTCTAACCATGAGTTCAATGTCTTCATCTGTAAACAAAGATCATCATAGTACAAGCTTCATAGAATTAATGTGAAGATCAATCGAGTTAATTCATGTAAATAACAATCAGTATATTGCCTGGAGTTTATCAGGCATCCAATAATTGTTGCCTATTGCTATTGTCAATAAGTGCTAAAAAATAACAATTTCAACATTTTCACAACATTATTACCTTACGGAAAACAGTGAAAGGAAAGCACTTCCCTAGGAAAATGAAGGTCTGCAGTTTTGATTCGAAAGAATTTCCTGTGCTCAAAATTATCTCGTTTGCCTTTCCTATTGCCAAAGTCTAAATGACACTTGTGTTCTGCCCAAAGGCACATGGGCTGACTGACAGTGTCACAGCCGTGGGATCTTTCGGCAGATCCCTAAAACATGTGCCATGTCCTCTGGTCCCACCAGTTATATCAAGGATACTAAACAATGGTTGGAAGCATTTGACTCTGACTCTGAATGAATACGTTAAAAATCAGAACATTAGTGTTGCCCAGAGAAATACAAAGATCTAAAAGCTATTAGACCTAACTTCATGTTTAAAAAATAAAATATTTTTTAAAAATATTATAACCATCCATTCTGCTAAGAATGCTTGCAAAAAGGTGACGTTTATGAAGTAGAAGAAGCAGATCAACAAGTACTGATTTAAAAAACAATGGCACTAAAAAGAAAAAAATAAAAATAAAAATAAAAATAATAAAAATAAAAATAAAAATAAAACCAATGGCACTAAACAATGTACTGGTGGTCCTAATTAGGTATCACAAAAGCCACCAAAAAAGGGTGTCAAACGAAACTTGAATGTGCTTAACCTGAACAAAATATCAGACTAGTAGAACAATAGAGATACAATCAAAAAGCTAGATTAGAGACAGTTGTATCTAATATTTTAATGACTCACTGTACCTATTTTCTGATTTTTCTATTACACTCAGTCACTGCAAAGTTCCCCCTCCATAATTATAATGATAACTTTTCTTTTTCAAACCAAAAATTTGAGCACACATTTCCATAACATCAAATACTCTTATGGGATCAAGGGAATAGATTATCTTAAGACTCTTTCCTCCCTAAATTCTAGAAATCTGGTGGTTTCCATGTGACAGTGTATTTTCTTCTCTTCATCCTGATCCTCTCTCCCTTAAAATGGTCCATATTAAGCTTTGAATTTAAAGTACTTGGAAAATGTGAGTTCAGTGAAAAGAGAGGAAAAAATAAGCTGAAAGAAGACAAAAAGTGTAGGCTTGTAGAACTGACTGTACTGTAAAGGGGAGGTCAAGAGGGAGATAGGAACCTATATACTGGAGTTTTTAAAGCCAATTTTAGCAAAAGTTTAGATGAGGTTAGATTTATTGAAACTCTGTATAACTCAGAAGGGCAATAATATGAAATGAAATGGAAATGAAAAATGTGTTTGTTTTTTATTCTACAGTGAATAAAAGGAACCAGATGAATAATGTTTATAGCACTTTTCACTTTCAACAGATTACAATTGTTTTTGGTAAGGAACCTTAAGGGAGAAAAGAGACTACAACTACTTCTTTTTTTTTTTAAGTACAGTTATACAATTTCTTAGTACTTTCATGAGCCTAAATATTCACAGTCATGATCAGAAAAGAAAACCCTTCCTCAGAAAATAGATAATAGTAACATCAAAAATTCCTCTAATGTTTTACTGAGATCTAAACAGTTGTGCAGACTTGAGGTAACACTGATGGACCTGGTTGGCCATGGATCAAAGAACTCAAAGTTTTAGTGATTTGGGCATTCTTGATGAGATAACATAATTACAAGATGCTACAAAATCCTAGGCAATTTTCACAACTCAGCATCTGTGCAGCTTTGAACTGTGAATATAGGAGCCAGGAGACCATTCCTTTGTTCCTCGTTGTAGCACCTAGCGCTTTCCATCTTGTAACAGAAATAAAGAAATAGAGAATGTTTCTGGTCTATGACCTTTAAAAACTGTGACATAATCAGGAGCTTACTGAATTGGTTCAAGTTAAATTTCATATAATACATTTATATTTGGAGTGTAGAGACTTCTAGACTCTTACTCCTTGTAATGGTATGAGTTTTAGCTGGGTACATAATAGCACAGTTAACAAACTATATCTTTTGGCCTCTTGGTATGATCAGTCTTTATTTTTAGCCACTATAGTGGGTGTGTAGTTAACTTTCACTTCCCTAATACCTAATGGTGTGGTGCATATTTCAGATGCTTATTTTCAATTCATAAAATTTCTTAGGTGAGGTGTTTATTCAAATCTGTTGCTTATTGTTTATTACAATGTTAGTCTCATTGTTGAGTTGTAAGGGGTTTTTTTGTATATTATAGACACAAATCCTTTGTCTCTACTGATATGTGTTTACACATCTTTGCTCTTATGCTTTGGTTTGCCTTTTCACTTAACAGTACCTTCAGAAAAGCAGAAAGTTTTAATTTCAATGAATTCCAAATTTTAATTTTTAAAATTTAATAGCATGTATTTTTTGTTTTTTACTTTAAAAATACCTTTGCTAAGGTGACCCAGATCTTTTTCTTTTATTTATTTTTTAAAGATTTTATTTATTTATTTGACAGACAGAGATCACAAGCAGGCATAGAGGCAGGCAGAAAGAGAGGAAGGGAAGCAGACTCCCTGCTGAGCAGAGAGCCCCATGCGGGGCTCAATCCCAGGACCCTGAGATCATGATCTGAGCCGAAGGCAGAGGCTTTAACCCACTGAGCCACCCAGGCACCCCAGGTGACCCAGATCTTATGCTATATTTTTTTCCTAGAGTTTTATGGTCTTAACTCTTACATATTTAATTCCATGATACATTTTGAGTTAATTTTTGTATAGGGTATGAAGTAAAAGTAGAGACCTTTCATTTATTTATTTGTTTTTGTTTTGTTTCACATATGGCTATTCAATTGTTCTAACACTATTGTTGGAAAGATTATTCTTTCACCATTTAATTGTTTTGGCACCTTTGTCAAAAATAAATTGAACATAGCTGTGTAAACTGTTTCTGAATTCCTATTCTTTTTCACTGATCTATATTTTTATCTTTATGTCAGTATCATGCTGTCTTGATTACTTTAGCTTCATAATCACTTTTGAAGTTAGGTTTATAAATCCTTTAATTTTACTCTTTTTCCAAAGTCACTTTGGCTATTCTAGGTTTTTTGGCATTTTCTTACAAATTTTACTATCAGTTTACCATTTTATAGAAAAACTCATTGGATTTTGATCGCCTTAAATCTGTAGATAAATTCGGGGAGGACTATCATCTTAACAATATTGAGTCTTCATTCTATGAACATAATATATCTCTCCATTTAGGTCTTATTTAGTTTCTCTCAGCAATGTTTTGTGCATATTTTATCAAATTTATCCCTATTTTATATTTTTGGTGCTATTATAAGTGGTATTGTCTTTTAATTTTTCTTTTAATTATTTGTTGCCAGTATAAAGAACAATTTATTCTTAAAATGTAACTTTGACTGTTTCTGGAATACAAAGGTGGTTCAATATTGATACATCACATCAACAAAAGAAAGGATAAAAATCATTTGTTCATTTCAATAGATGCAGAAAAAACATTCGGCAAAATTCAACATCTTATTCATGATAAAATGAAGTAGGTTTAGAGGTAATATGGCAACATAATAAAGGCCATATACGAAAAACCCACAGCCAACATCGTACTCAATGGTGAAAAACTGAGAGCTTTTCCCCTTAAGATCAGGAATAAGACAAGGATGTCTACTCTCACCACTTTTTTATTCAACATAGTACTAGATGTGCTAGCCACAACAATCAGACAAGAAAAAGAAAAAAAAAGACATCCGAATGGGAAAGGAAGAAGTAAAACTTCTACTATTAACAGATGACATGCCACTCTATATAGAGAATCCTAAAGACTCCACCAAAAAATTGCTAGAACTAATAAATGAATTCAGTAAGGTTGCAGGATACAAAATCAATATACAGAAATCTGATACATTTCTATACACCAGTAATGAATTAGCAGAAAATGAAATTAAGAAAATAATCCCATTTACAATGGCTTCAAAAATAATAAAACACCTAGGAATAAACTTAGCTAAGGAGGTGAAAGACCTATACTCTGAAAACCATAAAATACTGATGAAAGAAACTGAAAATGACACAAACAAATGGGAAGATATTCCTTGCTGATGGATTGGAAGAACAAATTTTATTAAAATTTCTGTAACCCCAAGGCAGTCTACAAATGTAATGCAATCCCTATCAAAGTACCAACAACATTTTTCATAAAACTAGAACAAATACTCCCCAGATTTGTATGGAACCACAGAAGACCCCAAATAACCAAAGCAATAAAATATTTGCTTAATAATAATAATAATAATAATAATTTAAAAACTGGAGGTAATAATAAAATTGGAGCTATCACAATCCCAAATTTCAAGTTATACCACAAACTGTATTAATCAAAACTGTATGCACAGATAAATGGAACAGGATAAAAACTCCAGAAATAAACTCACACATTAATCTTTGACAAAGGAGGCAAGAATATGCAATAGGAAAAAGTCTTCTCAACAAATGGTGTCGGGAAAACTGTACAGCTACGTCCAAAAGAATGAAACTGGACCACTTTCTAATATCATACACAAAAGTGAGCTCGAAATGTACTAAGGACCTAAATATGAGAACTGAAGCCATAAAAATCCTAGAATAGAGCACAAGCAGTAATTTCTCTGACATCAGCCATAGCAACATTTTTCTAGATATGTCTCCTGAGGCAAGGGAAACAAAAGCGAAAATAAACTATTGGGAGTAAGTACATCAAAATGAAAACTTATGCACAGAAAATAAATAATCAACAATACTAAAAGACAACCTACTGAATGGGAGAAGATATTTACAAATGACATATCTGATGAAGGGCTAGTATCCAAAATATATAAAGAACTTATACAATTCAACATCAAACCCCCCCAAGTAATCTAATTAAAAATGGGCAGAAGACACAAACAGACATTTCTCAAAAGAAGATATCTATTTACTTTTATTTTTATTTATTTATTTGACAGAGAGAGAGATCACAAGTAGGCAGAGAGGCAGGCAGAGAGAGAGGAAGAAGCAGGCTCCCTGCTGAGCACAGAGCCCGATGCAGGGCTTGATCCCAGGACCCTGAGATCATGACCTGAGCCGAAGGCAGAGGCTTTAACCCATTGAGCCACCCAAGCACCCCTTAAAAGAAGACCCCTAAATGGCTAATAGACATGAGAAAAATGCTCAAAATCACTTATCATTAGGGAAATGCAAGTCAAAAACCACAATAAGTTATCACCTCACATGTATCAGAATGGCTAAGATCAAAACACAGGAATCAACAAGTGTTGGTGAAGATGTGGAGAAATATGAACTCTTGTGCACCATTAGTGGGAATGCAAACCGGTGCAGCCACTGTGGAAAATATGAAGATTCCTCAAAAATTAAAAATAGAATTACCATATGATCCAATATTTCCACTACTGAGTATTTTAAAGAATATGAAAATACTAACTTGAAAAGATATATACACCCTTATGTTTATTGCAACATTATTTACAATAGCCAGGATATGGAAGCAGCTAAGCATCCCTCGACAGATGAATAGATAAAGAAGATGTGGCATATATATACACAATAGAAGATTACTCAGCCATAAAAAGAATGAAATCTTGCAATTTGCAACAACATGGATGGATCTAAAGGGTATAATGCTAAGTGAAATAAGTCAGTCAGAGAAAGGCAAACACCATATGATTTCATTTGTATGTGGAATTTATGAGATGAGACAAACAAGCAAAGAAAAGAAGAGACAACCCCCAAACTAGACTCTTAACTATAGAAAACAAACTGGTGGTTGCCAGAGGAGAGGTGGGAGGGGGATGGGTATAATAAATGAAGGAGATTAATAGGATACTTACTGTGATGAGCACTGAGTAATGTGTAGAATTGTTGAATCACTATATTGTACATCTAAAACTAAAATAATACTGTATGTTAACTATACTGGAATTATAATAAAAATAAAATAAAATAATAAAATTTAACCTTGTACTCTACAATCCTGCTAAACTCACTGGTTAGTTGCAATAGCTTTTAAAAAATTCCTTATAATTTTTTTTTACATAAACAATGAAGTCAGCTGTGAGTAAAGAAAGTTTTATCTTTATTTCTGATACAGATTAATTTTATTTCTTTTTCTTGCCTTATTTCTCTGGCTGGGTTTCCAGTACATATAGAATATAAAACAGATACCTTTGTCTCATTCTTTATCTTGGGAGGAAAGCACTCAGTTTTTAACCACTAAGGATGATACTAAGCTACAGAATTTCATTAATGTCATTTATCAGATTAAGGAAGTTCCCTTTAACCTTGTTTGCTGAGAGATTTTATCAGGAAAGAATCTTATATTTTTTCAAATGCTTTTTCTGTATTGAGATGATCATATGGTTGTTCTTTAGTCTTTTGACATGGTTAATTACATTAATCAATTTTTTAATGTTAGGCCTCCTTGTTTTTCCAGGACTACACCACTCGGTCATGATGTGTTATGCTTTTTGTATACCATTGGATTTGACTGACTAAAACTTCTAAAATAATTTTTGTGTTTGTGTTCATGAGAAATATGAGTCTATAGTTTGTATTCTTTTAATGGATCTTTCTGGTTTTGGTATCATAGTAATGCCAACTTCTCAGAATTAGTTGGGAATTATTCCATGGTTTTCAATATTTTGCTAAGTTGACTGTTCATTTGGCTTTTGTTACAGCTGACACACCTGTATTCTATCTAATATCATGTGTGTACAGAATAGGAATAGATGGATGTGGCTATGAGTAAAAGAGAGGGAAAACAGCATAATCTTCTAAAAATAAATTGTATTTACTGGATATTTGGAGTTAATGGAAGCCATTGTGCCTCCATCATCTGTAAACTGGAATTGATAATATTATCAATGTCATGGAATTGTTAGGATTTGTTTGAAATAACTTGAAAATGACTTGTCACATCACTGGAACATAGTTGAATCTCAATAAGTGATAGCCTTTTTGAAAATTATTATCAGGGTGCCTGGGTGGTTCAGTGGGTTAAAGCCTTTGCCTTCGGCTCAGGTCATGGTCCCAGGGTCCTGGGATCAAGCCCCAAATAGGGCTCTCTGCTCAGCGGGGAGCCTGCTTCCTTGTGATCTCTGTCTGTCAAATAAATACTTGTGATCTCTGTCTGTCAAATAAATAAATAAAATCTTTAAAAAATAAATAAAAATTATTATCAGCTTCATTATGGTCATCCTTGATATCATCATAACTATTATTTTTATAATGTCCATCATTTAATGGTGAAAAACATGGGCATTTCAGGAACAAATTTATAGCTGTTTGCCATTAGAAAATGTCATATATCTGGTTCATCACTGTTCCCATAGACTTGCCACAGGATTCATGAGGCTTGCATTCTACCATCTCTCTGATATGATCTGATGGACCCCCTGATAAAAATTACCTACTCAGCAGAGGTGCAACACCTAGAGAACCAATCATCTTCTATCTCAATGGAGACTGTTCTTAAGTTTGTTAATATATTAATTAATAGCTTCATAAGCATTAATGAATTGGAATGTTTTATCTCAAGTAGATGGGACTCAAGATAGATGAGAGCCCTTGCTCTGAAGAGCAAAGAGAGGTAATGCTCACAGCATATTGAAAATCAATCAACAGAATAAATCCTGACTCAAGATTAGGACACTTCAGTTTAAGGCATAGTTTTGACATTTGCTAGCTACATTCAGCCTTTCAGTCAGATATTCACTGAGCTCCCAGTGTATGTCAGGAACATATGTGCAAGTCATAGTGATGAACAAAACAGATATGATCCCTGAAATTTACTGACATCATATTAATCTCTTTTAGACCTTTGCTTATTCTTCTACCTCAGGAGTTTATTGTGAGGAGCATTTACATATGAACATATTATAATCTGCCTTATTAGAGAAAATCACAGAACTGTGCAGATGATTCTTAAGAGTGTATGAACTTTAGTCTCAGATATTTGAATTGTAATTCTGTCACAATTTATGTTCTCCTTACAAGGCTCTGAACTCTCAGGAGAAAACCCGCCATATACATCTTTGCATCTGGTATGTGATAACATCTATATTCCTGTTGAATAGATGAGTTGAACAAATGCATAAGTAGAGAGCTTGGAAAGAAAGTATACTGATTAAGAATTCCAAAGATCTTAAAAGAATTATTGTTTTTAAAATAACGGAGAAACAAAAGATGTGGATACAAATACAGTAAACTGGTTAAGATCATAGAATTTGGAGTTAGGTTCTATCAGTTTAGTTTGGATAGCCTGATTATCTTCTGCCAACTTGCTAACAGTCTCTAAAGGAATAAACAAGCTTTTTAACGTTAGCAGTTATTAAGAGCCTTGAATATAATTGTTCGTTTGGTCAATTTCTGCCAATCTAGTTTGCCAATCTAGTTTGGAAGCTGTTCACTCTGTTCCAAACAAGAATTTACCTTTTCTCCATAGCATCTTAAGTATTTTGATTATGCATTGGTCATTCTGTACTTGAATTATAGGAACTAGGGATCAGAGTCTCATTGCGCTTAAACATGTACTTAAACATTTTGTGTAGTTCTGGACAAGTCCCTTCAAATTTCTGGGCCCTCTCTCTCCTCATCAAGAACAAGAATACATTAGAATAGACTGTCGTATGGCTTCTGACGGCACTAGCATGCTGATTCTGTGGTTGGGTTTTGAACACGAACATAGTCTTCCAATTAGTAGTACACTTCTTATTGTAGTTCCTGAAACCAATGATGATAGCTGATACGTAGTTGACCTCCTTAAATACCAGTTGCATGAGACCCAACTGCCCAAGCAAAATGAAGCAGAGAGAAAGGGACAATTTTGCTATTACATTTAAGTTTAAAATACCTCTGTCAATGAAACACACATGGTTTCTTGGAAATTTATCCAGAAATAAGAACAGAGGCCCTGATTTTCAGGAGGATGTTGAATCATTAATAACACAGCCTGGAACTGCTCCCTGCACTCATTTAGAATGATGCTACATTCTGTTCAAGGAAGCCATCTGCAAAGCATGGGTTCCACAACCCCATTCCTCCACCTGCCAGGCCCATTGCAATTTATTTCTCTAATCATTTGAACCACAGCCTCAATTCTGTCCCGCAATTTAGGCTGCAGGGATCTAACTCAATCCAAAACAATGTTGAATTCTGAAATGATGACAAAGGAATAATTTTGCCTGTTTTTCCCTTCCAAAAAAAGGAAATTTCTCCAGTCTGTATATTCCAGTGATGGTCTATTGGGTCATGCTATAAAGAATCTGGTCCTTCATTTTTCCTAATTCTCAGAAACTATCATGAACTACCTCTTCCAGTAACCCAAGAGGAGCTGAGAAATTTGGGAACACAGCTGGTCAGTAAACACAGAGAGTGGAAAACATATCTTATAGAACATATTTACCTAGTTAGGACACCGTTTAGATTTTCAGCACCTGTCTGATATGTTGGCTTTTATGTATTTAAGTGACTAGATATCATTTCAATTCAGGCAGGAAATCATTCAGCTATTCTATCCTTTACAGTAAAATTCAGGCAGTTGAATAGGCATTTTTAATCTCTGCTTTTGTTGAAGAAAAATACTTACTTTTCCCTTTGAGTTTTGCTATTGCTAATATGTTAAAGAAAGTAAAAATAGGATAAGACTATTGTTTTCTGGGTCTAAGTTTAGTGGAAGCACTATTTTATACTCCATGCAGTAGAGAGAAAAATAAAAGCCAGAAAAGTTGCAAAGGAAGTTTCATTTAAAATGTCCAAGCTTTTTTTTTAAAAGTATATTAACAGATTAGGTTGGATATCCAGTTATCACAGCCACAAAGTGACCTTAAATATCTTGTCAGAAATTTTAATTTCCAGCAGCGTAGGGTGAAAAGATGTATCTTTACAAATGACAAAGGAGCCCTACACCTTACTGGGGCAGGGCTGGCTCATGGGGTCACCTCTTTGTCCTTTGCAGAGGCCCTGTTGATTGTGGCAATTCTTGGGGCTAAGAATTGGGGCCTGATTAATCTTAACATTTGTTTCAATTTCTCTTTTGTGTGTAGAAACTGCTGGAGTTTTTTAAAAGAATATAAGTGACAATGCAAAGTGAATGCTCAGGAAACAGACTAAGAGTCTCTGGAGGAGCTTTAGAAGTTGAGGATCCATTTTCTACTCCATACTAAACTTGTCATCCTCACTTTGCCAACCTTTTGGTCAGTTTTGTGTTTTTAATGACAACCCTCTCAATGTGTTAGAGAATGGAGGACTGGCAGATTTCTATCCCTCCTGTAATACAACTCTTTAGAACTCCAAAGGCTCACTGTGACTGGGCAGGGCTTCAAGATAATTTGGACCAAGATTTCACTTTCTCAGGGTTCTGCTTGCTAAAGGAAATCTCAGAAAACAAACTGAACCAAGGTGTTAATGATTAATTATGGTTTACTTTGTTTTTCCCCCAGATTATGTTTGCATGTTGACATATAGTATCAATGTCCATAGCCCAAAGTATAAATAATATGGGAGTTTTAGAGATAGACACAAAGCCAAGGATTGAGGGTTTTTTGTTGTTGTTGTTGTTCTTGTTGTTAAAAAACCCTTTTTCTTTCTTTCTTTCTTTTTTTAAATATTTTTATTTATTAATTTGACAGACAGAGATCACAAGTAGGCAGAGAGGCAGGCAGAGAGAGAGGAGGAAGCAGGCTCCTTGCTGAGCAAAGACCCAGATGCGGGACTCGATGCCAGGACCCCAGAATCATGATCTGAGGCAAAGGCAGAGGCTTTAAACCACTGAGCCACCCAGGTACCCCAAGAAAGCCTTTTTCAACAAACCTACTCAAGAGAGGAAAAAGCATATATGAACAATTATATAAAACAAGAAAAAAGCTGCCTCTATTTCCCAATAGATGTATGAATTTAGTTTCCTTATAGATGTTAAATAGGGATGATACCACCTCTTCAGATCATTATTTTAAGAATTAAATGAAATAACTTGTAAAAGAACATATCCTAGAAACAAAGTACATGTTAGCTTCTGTTCTATGTTCTTAAACAAGAACCCTGAATTCGGCATCTCTCATTCATATTTTATTACTGAGCATTAGTTGTGGTTAGATAGAGAAGGACAAGAAGCGCTAAAGGAGAAATCAAGAATCCTGACAGCTACTGTAAGTTGTTGACCTGATACAAGTTCTATACACAGCTAACTCTTACCAGTTTACTGGTGACACATAACACAGTTAAGGAAGCTGGTAAAGTTTCTTTTGAGGCACTGCAACTATTGTGAGCTCTCCGCTTTTGCTTTCACTCACTCACTCATTCACTTATTTATTTGAATTGTAGATAAATGACGGGTGCTCAGAATTTTTTTCACAGACGAGTGAAAGAGATTTACAAAGAGTCTATTATGTTGTAAGTATATTCTAAGTACAAGGCATTTTTTTTCTTTTTTTTAAAATTTTTTTTATTTCTTTTCAGCGTAACAGAATTCATACATAGTTTTACACCACACCCAGTGCTCCATGCAATGCGTGCCCTCCACAATACCCACCACCAGTCTCCCCCAGCCTCCCACCCCCCGCCCCTTCAAAACCCTCAGGTTATTTTTCAGAGTCCATAGTCTCTCATGGTTCATCTCCCCCCCAATTTCCCTCAACTCCCTTCTCCTCTACATCTCCCCATGTCCTCCGTGTTATTTGTTATGCTCCGCAAATAAGTGAAACCATATGATAATTGACAAGGCATTTTTTTAAAATAGAAAAGTTTTGCCCTCAATGGGCATAAAACTTAGTGGCAGAGATAGGGATAGATCCAGAAAAACGTGTGCACATTTCTGAATGTACAAAAGAGGACGTGTCACAACCATGTGTCTAACGGGCTCTCAGTCTGTGCCCACTCCCGGGGCATTGTTTCTTTGCTACCAAATCTGGCTCATCATTTGTTGCATGTGGTTTCTTGCTAACAACAAGTATCTGTGCAGGCCTAAACAACAGGATCTGTGTGGTTGTCAAGTCCAAGCTATTGTCCAAGTAAATACACGGACAGAGACGCATATCTCTGGAGAAAGCTTCTGGGTCTCTGACAAATACCCCTCTGCCTGTCAAAAAGGACATTCATTGGGTAGAAGAGCCAGCACAGCTTGTTTCCTGGTGTAGAGAAAGAAGGGGAGCTGTGAGGCTAGGAATTCCAACATGACAAACACACACTCAACCTCCCTGTAGTGCATATGTAGTACATAGATTCTCACTGACAGAGTATTGTCTACCTGGAACAAGGGCTGCTTTTGCTCATAAGATTTAGTTTGCTTTGGAGTGGCAGTAAAAATTCTGGAGTTAAAAGTGCCCGCTGCTTCCCGTGTATATGAGAAATGCATGGTTCAATGCATCACGTGTCTGCTGTTGTGCAAAATTGTGGTCAGCAGAACGCATACAAACATAGTGATTTCAAGGGGCACCTACACCCCAATTTTATAGTTGCAATGTCCACAATAGCCAAGCTATAGAAAGAGCCCAGATGTCCATTAATAGATGAATGGATAAAGAAGATGTGGTATATATGCAATATTACTCAATCATCAAAAGAATGAAATCTTGCCATTTGCAATTACATGGATGGAACTAGAGGGTATTATGCTAAGTGAAATAAATCAGAGAAAGACAAATACCATATAATTTCATTCATATGTGGAATTTAGGAAAGAAAACAGAGGACCGTTGGGAAGGGAAGAAAAATAAGATGAAAACAGGGAGGGAGGCAAACCATAAAAGACTATTAACTATAGAGAACAAACTGAGGGCTGCTGGAGGGGACATGGGTGAGGGGATGTTAAAATTGGGTAATGAGCATTAAGGAGGGCACTTGATGTAATGAGCACTGGGTGTTATATGCAACTGATGAATCTGAATTCTACCCCTGAAACTGATCATACAGTATATGTTAACTAAATTGAATTCAAATAAAAAACTAAAAACCAACAGACAGCTGTGGTCAGTGGTGATTTCAAGACACGAGGGCATGGGCATAAATAATTTGTCCACACTTCAAAGGCTGTTGTGTTTGGGCCAGCCATGTTGCTATGACCACTTCAGTGCCCTTGGAGTCCTCCATTAGCTCTGTTGAGCGCCGCAGGTACTCGCAATTGGTAGCAGCTTCACAGCAATGGCAACCTGAGAAAGCTTTTGAAGACTTTAACCTCCCAATCTCTACCAGAGTCCTCGTGAACCGTCTCACATAAATTAAGAAGAAGTAATGTGTTTGCTACGTAAATGCATATTCAGAAAACAAAACAAAACAGTTGATTTCCTAGCCCCTCACCCCTACCAGTAAGATTATCTGTGAAGATTAAATCAGGCATGTATTAATGTAGTTATTGGTGCAAATTAAGTGTTCTATGAATATTATCCATTATTATTCTTATAAGAATAAAAGAATAATTATTATTAAGAATAATTATTTTTATTATTAGAATAAGAATACTGTAATAATAATAATTATTACTACTATATATACCTCATTGTCAACATCATATTGCCATGCCTAGTTAGAATATTTCTATGTTAACCATTAACCCAGTAAAAGAACCCCAAACTCCCAAGTCCTTTATAATCTGTCTCCAACTTACACTTATTTCTGGCTTTATCTCCTGCTACATGCTGCCCCACATCCTGTACTTTGTTTTAATGGTTGGCTTACCACTTCCTATATATCATGTGTTTTACCTTCTCTGTCTTTGCTCGTGCTGTTTCCATTGCTTTGGACAGTCTCTACCTGGAAAACCCCTAGCCATCTTTTCACATATTAGAGTTCTATGGCATTTCTTTTTTAAAGTTTTCCCTGACTCCGAGCCTAGGGAAAAAGGAGTCACTATTGAGTTAGTCTTTTACAGATGTTCTGTCTCCTCTCAAGACTTCAGAATCTTCCAGATGCTGACTTTACAATTCATGTGTTTTTTTTCCTTTGGGATCTACTACAGAATAAAGCATGTGCTAAGTGTTAACTAAATATTTGTTGAACAGGTAAAGTTTTTTAAAGTATAGAATGTTCTTACATAGATAATCTCATTTGATCCTTTCAAAGCTCCTGGAAAGAAGCCAGGGCAAAGTAGAATAGTATAATGATTAAAAAAAAACAATTTCTTGAGAAGAATGTTAAATGACTTGTGACTTGAGTCCATAAGACCTTGAGCAAGTTGTATAATCTCTCTGATCCTAATTTAGGATCTGTAAAGTGAAGGTAACATTTATACCTATTATTAAATGATATAATACACATAAAGTGCATGTCACTGTGCTTGACACATGCTAATGAACAATAGCTCTCTAAAATTATTATACAGAGTATCAGAGAAATTAAATGACTTGTGAAAACTCACATGGCTAGCCAAAGACTGAACTGAGTGAAATCTTTTTCTGATTCTTAGTTCAGTCATCTTTCCGTTCTAGCATAACCTCCATCTCCTAGAAATATTAATAAAGAGAACTAAGAGACAGAAGAGAATTTTCTGTTGCTTTTCTATCATGCTAGTGCATCTAAGGTGAACATAAGGAGTAAATAGAGAATTGGTTTTCCTGATTAATTCCAAACTAAAACATGTATTTTGATATTCAGGCTTTAAAACACCATTGATTAAATACCATCATAAACACTAATACCTTGAATTTGTATAATGCTTTTCCTCCAGAGTATGCAGGATTTTCTTGTGATACTTCATTTATCTTCTCAGCTATATAAAATGATTCTTATTATTTTACATTTGTTCACTCACTATATATATCACCATATATATATATCTATATAGATAAATATGTAATTATCTATCTATCTATCTCTATCTAGTATCTAGTCCAGTGGCAGCATGTAACAATATATATATTGCTCCTGGAGCTACACAGCAATACATATATTGCTACATGCTGCCACTGGACTAGATACTAGATAAAAGAGACTGCAACTCTGCTCTTGACTGTTAATCTAGATGAAGGAGTCTGATTTGGAATAAACCACAAGTACTTAAACTAGGAGTACTATCATGGTGACAAAAGCAGTGGGTGCTTATGGCAGCGGGAGCATATGAATTTGCTTAGGAATAATGGAAATGAAAGGGATTTTGGAGTTAAATCTAGGAGTGCTACTTTATTCTATAAACCAGTGTTCTCTAAACATTTTTTGATTACACACTCCTACTTAGAAAAAAAATAATGTTTTGGGCACTCATCCTTTGTATATCTTTAATGCATTTAAAATAAAGTATGTTTCTGTATAACTGCTCATATGTAATGTTTGGGGCATTTGTCTGTTCTGTGATACAACTATTCCACTGCCAGATGTATTCTTGAATGTTTTACGTGTGCCCCAAGAGCATATATTAATACTACCATAGGGGCACATGGGTGTCTCAGTCAGTTCAATGCCCCACTCTTGAGTTCAGCTCTGGTCATGATCTCAGGGTCATGGGATTGAGCTCCAAATTGGGCACTGCGATCAGCACAGAGTCTGCTTGTCCCTCTCTCTCTGCTCCTCCCCCTGCTCATTCTCTCTTGCTCTCAAATAAATAAATAATATCTTAAAAAAAATACTCCCCATAGTAGAATTGCCCATATTAGAAAAACTTGGGGGAAAAGTCTAAATATCCATCAACAAGAGAGTTGGTTAATAACTCTTGAGGCATTTGCATAGTGGCATATTCTTCCTCAGTAAAAATTAATGAACTACAGCTTCATGCAACACTATGAACAAATCTTGAAAACATAATACTGAATTTAGCAACAAGTTACAAAGAGCAAATATAGTATGATACCACTTTAAAAAGTTTAGAAACAAGCAAACTATACAATATAGTAGTTCTAAATAAATATATATGTCATAAACCAATGAAAAAGTTAGGAAATCATAAAAAAGTTAAATTTGATTTGGGTAGGGATGGGTGGGTGATAGCAAGAGGTGGGGAGAGGTGAAAGCAGAGGTAGATGGAACAGTTCTGGTGATGTTCTAGGATGTAAGTGAGTGATGAGTTCACAGGTATGCATTTTTTACTATACTCTATAACTTGTATATATGTCACAGTCTTTGGTAAATATCAAATATCACATAATAAAAAAGATCGAATATAAATAAAAGTCCCGATATTTTTTTTCTGAACCTCAACTAAACTCCTCCTGGAGCTACACAGAGACTATTAAATCAGGCAATGGGAGCCATTGATATATTTTCAGTAGGGGAATGAAATGCTATATTACTGATTTAAAAAGAAGATATTATACATTATATGTTAATTAAAAAAATTAAAATAAGATGGTTTATCAGCGGTATAGAGGAGAGGCAATTCATGTGAGATCTTGGGATTCTAACTCAATAGAATGTTTTTGGGAACAAATTATAGAAAGTTGGCTTGAGAGCCATTGAAGAGATAGGACCAGCAGGAATTAGTGAATGTAAAGGAGACGACAGTCATTTAAGATGGCTATTAGTTTCTAAACCTGTGGGAGGCCATGTTAAGGTTGGAGACTGGAGACAAACCAGGCCCTGACTTGTGCCTCCTTGGAAACTAAAAGGTTAATATGACCTAGTAGTTGGAAAAGTTGAGTAGCACTGAGAAAGGGTCTGAGCTATGGTGTCTTCTACTCGCCTACATGACCTCTCACATAGATTAATTGGGAACAAAACAATGTGGGCCTTAGCCAAGGTCTTGTGCCTAAACGAGTCGTAAACCACAGCTGGTGCCCTTTCTCACCGCTTGTGGCAACACGGAACTTATCTATATAACAGCCATCTGGCGCCAGCATGTTTGAACATAGATGCGTGAGAAATTGATAATGGGAACTTGCGGTAATTGGGTCAGGCTTGTTATGTATGATTGTTTCTTTATTCTTAGTCTTGCTACAACTATATATACTAGTGCACATAGCTGAATAAAGTGACACTGTTTGGACAACCTCCTCTGTGTCCCTCCTGCCGCCATCTCTTTGCATCTTTCTTTTAACCATCCTCTTACCCTCCCGACCCTGGTCGTGTTGTCATGCCGGCCAGGACACAAACCAATGCCCTTAATCAAAACAGAGAATACAGTCAAAGAAGCATAATTATGGAGTATAATGATAGAGAGGATAATGTTATATACCCAAGAGTTTGAAGCTATACATAAAAATGAGATTGTCTGGGAGCAGTTAGAAATACCTCTGGAGCTCACAAGAATGGTGGGCTCTGGAAATAAGGCCCAGATGTCACCAATGCTCCAGTAACTAAGACCACAAAAGTAGATGAGATCATTAAAAAAACAGCATGTCAAATGAAAAGTGAAGAAAGCAGTACTGGATTCCTAGAAGCTGTCCACCATGAAGAGGGCTGAGGAGAAGAGAATCAGGGAAGAGTGGAAAAGCTAGTGGCCCTGATGTCAAGTACCTCGAGATAAGTAAAGTGAAATAGAAATTGTAACTGAAATACAGAGGCTATGCCAAACTCAAACCTATAAACCAGATGTCTTAACTTAGCTCCCCTGTGAGTGCCCTATTCACTCATCTAATGGTTTTCAACTTGTACACTAGAGAATGCTATAGTTACTTGAAATGTCTAAAGGAACATTATTCTTCTTTCTACAAATACTAAGCAATTTTATCTACCAGGCACTATGTAAGGTTCTTGTAGTGCTTAAGAATATTTTCTGTTATTAGTGAAGGAACCCATTTATCATCATCAATAGGCAACATATATAGTATAATATATATACTATACATATTTAATGTATATATGTGTGTGTGTGTATATATATATACACACACACACATATATACATGTATATATATATACACACACATATATATACATGTATATATACATGTATATACACACACACACACACACACACACACACACACACACACACAAAATAATAGGGACCATGTATAATCCCTATTATGTCACAGGCACTGGGCTAGAGACTATTGGTAATAGAAAGATAATAACTATGCCTCAAAAAACTTATAGCATTAAACAAATAAACAAACAAAAATCTCTCAAGAATTAATTATAAATCACTGGGTTCTTACTAGACTATCATAGTATATTGCATTTTAACACCAACACTGTAATATTTACTAATCATTTTTTTAAATTTCAGTTTTACTGCATTTTCACAGTATATCAGACTTCACCAAATACATGTCTTACTATTGTATTATATTACTGCTTTACATGAAGCAGTAATAATAATAATAATAATAATAATAATAAATAAGCAGTAATAATAAATAATAAATATAATATAAAATTATATTACTTTTTACATAAAGCATGCAGTTATGTTACAAAAAAAATAATTATAAATCTAGTTTATGGGATAAAAATGACTTCCCAGGAAAAGTGACATTTAAGCTGGGAGACCAGCTGTTAAGCATGCAGTACCATAACTTTCATGAGATATTTAATTTGGAAAAAAAGTAGTCTTCTCCCACGAAAATGACTGAAAACCACTGCATTTTATAGAAATTCCAAATTATAAATCATGTTGATTGTGTTAAAAATATCTAACTTCTAATGTGCCACACACACACACACACACACACAGAGGAATATTACTCAGCCATAAAAAATGAAATCTTGCCATTTGCAATGGCATGGATGGGGCTAGAGAGTATTATGCTAAGCAAAATAAGGCAGAGGAAAAACAAATATCATATGATTTCACTCACATGTGGAATATAAGAACAAAAACAAATGAACAAAGGGGAAAAAAGAGACAAACCAGAAAAGACTCTGCACTATAGAGAACAAACAGATGGTTACCAGAGGGGAGCTGGGGGGGTGAAATAGTTGAAGGGGCTTAAGAGTATTCTTACCATAACGAGCACTGAGTAATGTATAGAATTGTTGAATCCCTCTATTGTACAACCTGAAACTAATTCAACACTGTATGTTAATTATACTGGAATTAAAATGTAAAAAAATATGTCTAACTGCAACTGCTAATGTAGTAGGGTGTGTTTAAAAGATGTGAAGGGACTTTGGCAAGAGAAACAAAAGCAAGATTAAACTAGGGGGACTACACCAAAACAAAAAGCTTTTGTACAGAAAGGAAACCATTAACAAAGCAAAAAGACAACCCATTGAATGGGAGAAGATACTTGCAAATGATATATCCAGTAAAGGGTTACCATCCAAAATATGTGAAGAACTTATAGAACTCCACACCAAAAAATAAAATAATTCTTTTAGAAATGGGCAGAAGACATGAACAAATGTCTTTCCAAAGAAGACATACAGATGGCCAACAGACACATGAAAAGATGTTCAACAACACTCATCATCAGGGAAATGCAAATCAAAAGTACAATGAAAATACAGAAAGGGAAATTAGAGAATCAATTCCATTTACTATAGCACCAAGAACCGTAAGATACCTGGGAATAAACCTAACCAAAGAGGTAAAGGATCTGTACTCGAGGAACTATAGAACACTCATGAAAGAAATTGAAGAAGACACAAAAAGATGGAAGACCATTCCATGCTCTTGGATCAGAAGAATAAACAATGTTAAAATGTCTATACTGCCTAGAGCAATCTATACTTTTAATGCCATTCAAATCAAAATTCCACCGGTATTTTTCAAAGAGCTGGAGCAAATAATCCAAAATTTGTATGGAATCAGAATCGCTAAGGAAATGCTGAAAAACAAAAATAAAACTGGCGGACTTTCTGAGCAAGATGGTGGAGAAGTAGCAGCTGAGACGACATCAGGTAGCAGGAGATCAGCTAGATAGCTTATCAAACCATTGCGAACACCTACAAATCCAATGGGAGATTGAAGAGAGGAAGAACAGCAATTCTGGAAACAGGAAATCGACCACTTTCTGAAAGGTAGGACCGGCGGAGAAGTGAATCGAAAGCGACGGGAGGATAGACCGCGGGGGAGGGGCCGGTTCCCGGCAAGCGGCGGAACAACGGAGCACTAAATCGGGACTTTTAAAAGTCTGCTCCTTGGGACGCCTGGGTGGCTCAGTTGGTTGGACAACTGCCTTCGGCTCAGGTCATGATCCCAGAGACCCGGGATCGAGTCCCGCATTGGGCTCCCAGCTCCATGGGGAGTCTGCTTCTCCCTCTGACTTTCTCCTCGCTCATGCTGTCTCACTGCCTCTCTCTCAAATAAATAAATAAATAAAATCTTAAAAAAAAAAAAAAAGTCTGCTCCACGGAGGGACATCGCTCCAGAGGCTAAACCGGGGTGAAGCCCACACGGGGTCAGCGTGGCCCCAGTTCCCGCAGGGTCACAGAAGGGTGTCTGAGTGTCGCAGAGCTAGCAGGTATCGGAGCGGGAAGCTGGCTACAGAGACAGAGCCGAGGAGTGAGCTCTCAGCTCGGGGTTACCTTGAACCGGTCGCAGGCTGGGTGAGCTCGGAGCGCGGCCAGAGGCGAGGGATATGGGAGTACCCGGGGATTTTCTCTGAGGAGTGGAGCCCCGAATCTCAGCTCTTCCGGGCCGGAGACTAGGAGGCCGCCATTTTCATTCCTGTCCTCGGGAGTCTACGGAAAGCGCTCAGGGAACAAAAGCTCCCGAAAGCGAAACAGAGCGGATTACTCAGCCCGGCCCCTGGTAAGGGCGGTGCAGCTCTGCCTTGGGCAAAGACACTTGAGAATCACTACAACAGGCCCCTCCCCCAGAAGATCAAAAGAAATCCAGCCAAGACCAAGTTCACTTAACAAGGAGAGCAGCTGAACTCCAGAGGAGGAGAAAGCAATGCTTGGAATTCATGGCTTTCTCCCCATGATTCTTTAGTCTTGCAGTTAATTCAATTTTTTCTTTAAAGGGCATTTTCCTAGGGTCTTTGCCACCCTTTTAGTATTTTATTTGCTCCTTC
>PISX010014738.1:0-51964 GCA_004024625.1 Mellivora capensis
GAAGAAGAAGAAGAAGAAGAAGAAGAAGAAGAAGAAGAAGAGGAGGAGGAGGAGGAAGGAGGAGGAGGAGAAGGAGAGGAGAAGGAGAAGAAGAAGGAGAAGGAGAAGAAGAGGAAGAAGAGGAAGAAGAAGAAGAGGAAGGAGGAGAAGGAGAAGGAGAAGAAGAAGGAGAACGAGAAGAAAGAAGAAGGAGAAGGAGGAGAAGGAGAAGGAGAAGAAGGAGAAGAAGAAGAAGAAGAAGAGGAAGAAGAAGAAGAGGAAGGAGGAGAAGGAGAAGGAGAGGAGAAGAAGAAGGAGAAGGAGAAGAAGAAGAAAGAAGGAGAAGGAGAAGTAGTTGCAACTACCAAAGGTGTAACATACACATTATGGAATACCAGAAAGAGAACAAAAAGGAATAAATCTTTGAAAAACAATCATGGCTGAGAATTTTCCTAAATTAATGTCAGACACCAAACCACAGAGCAAGAAGCTCAGAGAACACCAAACAGGATAAATGCCCCCCAGAATTATACCTAGATATGTGTATTAGTAGGGATACATGGGTAAATGAAAAGAGTTCTGGGAGATGAGGTTGAAAGATCTTTAAAAACCTTGTATGAAATGCTAGGAATTTAGATTTTGATCGTCAGAATTTTGAACACTGGCATGTTAAGATGTTTTTTTCCAAAGATCATTCTGTTAGCCACCTGGATGTCAGGGAGATCAATAACCACATTGCTTAATGGCCCAAGTGAGACATGATGAGAGCTGTTACTAGGTGGTTGTGAGGATGGAGATGCACTAGACCAAGGAGAATCAATAGGATTGGTCACTGCTAGATAGGAGGGAAGGGAGGAAGGGAAAGGACTTCTTTCTGGTTTGGCCAAGTGGGTCTAAGGGGTGCCATTCATTCACTGTGAGAACAGGACTAGTTTCAGGAATAGGAGGAAAGAGGAGGGATTATGGCTTAATTCAGTTGGATATGTTGACTTGGAGGTACCTAGGAGACCACCATGTGAAGCTGTTCACAAGCACTCTGGGGGTCTGTGGTTCAGAAGAAAAATCAGAGCTGGAGATAGATTTGGAAGTTATAATTGAGTAAGTGATTTGTTCACTATACAAGTAGATGTTCAGGTGCCAGCTATTTAACAGTTACTATGCCAAATTAAGAGATGTTACCCTCCTGTGTTTGGAGGTTATAATCAGAACTCTGAAAAAATAATTCTTTTGATGTACTATTAAAGATGAATTATAAATTGGAGAGATCATGGTCTAGCATAGTTTTGATTCCTATGTTCTTGTGGCAGTTCAGTGAATGTCATTGTAAGGACAATTTTAAGTAAATGAAAGTGAAAATTGCTAATTTTTGTTAAATGATGAGTTGTCTTTACATCACTGAACTTCCCTAAAATTTAATAAACTATTCTTCCTGCTCATGTCTGCCTTCAAAGCTGCAATTGACTTTTTGCCTAAAGTCAATTACTGAGTGCCATTAGCATTTGGAATCTGAAAGAGATAATGTTTTTGTCCGAATCATTTATACTCAGTAAGTCTGGAGTGACTGCAGACCAAGATGGACACAGAAGAGTCTCCAGAACGTCCCTTTTCCCATAGTTGTGCCGACTGTACAGCTACATGTGGAGTAACTCCCTCGGAGAGAAATCCAGAAACTGGTGGCTGACTGACTCCTATATATCATTCAACTGAGAAAATGATGAAGTTTTGGAATATAAGTGAGGTCCAGAGCTGACAACCAAGAAAGAATTCTTGAGATGTCTTTGGTGCAAAATGGTGGTTTATTAAAGCACCAGGAAGAACGGAAAGAGCTGATGCACCGGGGTTGTGACAGGTGGCTCATTGTGTACTATGGGGTTGGGAAAGGTAGGGAAAAAGAGAGGTTTCAAAAGAACTTACATATGCTAAAGAGGACCTACAAGATAAGGGAGGCCTTGCCATTGCCAAGTTAAGGTTGCTTTTCTGCTCTAGCAAGGCATTAACATTAAGATAGTTGGGAGATTCCTGGAAAAGTGTCACACATATCTCTCCCAGGAGTGGGGGGTGAGGGGAGGTTGCAGGGTGTCAGTTTCTGCTTTGTCCCCAGCCATACTTCTGTTCCCTCATCAAAAATGCTCACATCTGGGGATGCCTGGGTGGCTCAGTTGGTTAAGCAGCTGCCTTCGGCTCAGGTCATGATCCCAGCGTCCTGGGATCGAGTCCCACATCGGGCTCCTTGCTCGCCGGGGAGCCTGCTTCTCCCTCTGCCTCTGCCTGCCACTCTGTCTGCCTGTGCTTGCTCTCTCTCTCTCTGACAAATAAATAAATAAAATCTTAAAAAAAAAAAAATGCTCACATCTGGGTGCCTGGGTGGCTCAGTGGGTTAAAGCCTCTGCCTTCGGCTCAGGTCATGGTCCCAGGGTCCTGGGATCGAACCCCACATCTGGCTCTCTGCTCAGCAGGGAGCTTGCTTCCTCCTCTCTCTGCCTGCTTCCTCCTCTCTCTGCCTGCCTCTCTTCCTACTTGTGATCTCTGTCTGTCAAATAAATAAATAAAATCTTTAAAAAAAATGCTCACATCTAATTGGGTAGGGAAATCTGAGACAGCCTCCCCATAAACCGTGCCCCTGGTACAGTACCATACAATCCAAAGGAACTTCTCCTGTCTTCTTCCTGAGAAGGAAGGGGTTTGAACTGCACATCTAGTGTCCCAACTTTTAAGGCTTCCTATCCTGAGCAATGGGCTCCCAAAACACCTAGCTCTGAAAGCCTATAGGGCTAGGGTTCCTGAGTCCCAGAGAACTATACCAAATAAAGAAGCCATTCTTGATAGTACATGATTACTCATTGTGGCTATGCCTCCAGGCCTCAGTGCAGAAGGAGCTGGCAAAAATGCCCATTTCCTAGTCTTGCTCCGGGAGAGGTTTGACTATATACTTTACAAGCTGCTGCCTGAGGGTCCAGCTTCTAATTAGCATGTATCTAAGTGCTGACCATCTTCCTGGAGCCTGAACAAGCTGATAGGCACTTCCCCACCTTCCCCTCAGGCTCACTCCAGTGGTAAAACCAGGTCATCAGCATCTCTCTGGAAGGAGCTGGTCCACAGGCCTGATGCCAGAGCTTTTGTGGCTGCCACCCAAGGGACAAGCTTCCAGATTGCCTGGATCTGATAGCCAAAAGGACTTGCATTCACTGAGTCCCACAGGACTGAAGCAGACAACGAAGCTGTTGTTAATGGGCTCGTGCAAGAGCACTCACTGTGGCTCTCCTCCCAGGGCTCAGTGCAGAGGGAGCAGGCAAAACACCCACCTCCAAGCCTTTCACTGGAAGAGGTGTGACTGCATACTTTGTACCCCACTGCCTGAGGATCCAGCTTCTAATCAGCAGGCATCTAGGGCATGACTGTGATCCTCCCTGGAGCTCATCTTTCCCCTCCAGCTCTCTCCAACAATAAAATTAAGTTGCCAGCATCTTCTGGAAGAGTTTGTATACATTTGTAGCACCCCAACTTTTATGGGTGCCACCCAAAGGATGGGCCCCCAAGTCACCTGGCTCTGATAGTAAATGGCATTTGCATTCATGAGCACAATAGGACTATAACAAACAAAGATGGTTTTCAAATGGGTGGGGAAGCAACCCCCAACAGCTATCCAGCAGGCTCAGCATAGAGCAGGCAAAAAGTGATCATTTCCCAGTTTCTCCCTGAAAGGAGTTTAACTGCATATTTTCCCACGTGGTACCTAAGCGTCTAGCTTCTAACCAGCTTGTATGTAGGTGCTGACTGCAATCCTCCCCTTTAGGACACTAAAAAGGCCCACAATGAAAAACATTATAATTAAACTGTCAGAAGTTAAATATAGGGTGCCTAGGTGGCTCAGTGGGTTAAGCGTCTGCTTTTGGCTCAGGTCATGATCTTCAGGTTGGGATGGAGCCCCATGTCGGGCTCCCCACTCAGCAGGGAGTCTGGTTCTCCCTCTCTCTCTGCTTCTCCCCCTGCTTGTGTGCACTCCCCGCCCATGAATAAATAAAATCTTTTTTAAAAAGTTAAATATAAAGAGAGATTCTTAGAAACAGCAAGAGAAAAGTGATTTGTTACATACATGGGAACCCCCATTAGACTACTGAAAGATTTTTCAGGAGAAACCTTGCAGTCCACAAGGAAGTGAGATGATATATTCAGAAGAAGCAACTGCCAACCAAGAATACTTTACGTGGCAAAGTTGTCCTTCAGAAATGAAGGAGAGACGAAGAGTTTCCCAGACAAGCAAAATCTGAAGGAGTTCATCACCACTAGAGTGGTCTTACAAGAAATGTTAAAGGAAGTTCTTTAAGCTGAAATAAATAGGTGCTACTTAGTAACATGACACATGTAAGTATAAAACTCACTGGTAAAAGTACATATATACTTAAGTTCAGACTAATATTGTACTGATGGTGGGTAAATCACATAACTAATATAAAGGATAAAAAACAGAAGTATTTAAAATAACTATAGCTACAATTTGTTAATGGATACGGTAAAAATCTATAAATTAGAAGAGCAAAGACAAAATGTGGTGTGTGTGTCTGTTTATCTGTGCATTCAAAGTTAAGTTGTTATCAGCTTAAAATAGACTGTTACAACTCTAAGATGTTTTATGTAAGCCTCGTGGTAACCACACAAAAACCTGTAGTAGATACACAAAAGATAAAGGAATCAGAGCATACCACTATAGAAAAACCATCAACTCACAAAGAAAGAAAGAGAAGAAGAAAGGAACAAAGGAACTACAATAAAGTCAGAAAACAATCAACAAAATTGCAGTAGTAAGTCCCTATCAATAATTACTTGAAATGTAAATGTACTAAATTTTCTAATCAAAAGAGACAGAGTAGCTGAATGGATTTTTTTTTTAAAAGATCCAACTATATGCTGTCTATGAGAGACTCCAGTTTCAAAGACACATATAGACCCAAAGTGAAGGGATGGGAAAAAATATTCCATGGAAATGGAAACCAAAAGAAAACAGAGGTATCTACACCTACATCAGACAAAATAGGCTTTAAGCCAAAAGCAGTAACAAGAGGCAAAGGCATTATATAATGGTAAAGGGGTCAATTCATTAGGCAGTGATAACAATTATAAATATGTAAGCCTCCAACATAGAGTACCTAAAGATATAAGGCCAATACAAACAGATCTGAAGAGAGAAATAGATAGCAATACAATAATAGTGGTGGAATTCAGGCGGCGCTTGGGTGGCTCATTGGGTTAAAGCCTCTGCCTTGGGCTCAAGTCATGATCCCAGTGTCCTGGGATGGAGCCCTACATCGGGCTCTCTGCTCCGCAGGGAGCCTGCTTCCCTTCCTCTCTCTCTGTCTGCCTCTCTGCCCACTTGTGATCTCTGTCAAATAAATAAATAAAATATTTAAAAAAAATAGTGATGGACTTCAGTACACCACTTTAAACAATGGATAAATCATCCAAACAGAAAATCCACCAGGAAACTTAAACTACATGTTAGATCAAATGGACCTAACAGACATTTATAGAACAGTCCATCCAACAGCAGCAGAATGCACATTCTTCTCAGGTATACATGGAAATTGATAGATCATATGTTAGATCACAAAACAAATCTTAATAAATTTAAGAAGGTTGAAATCATATCAAGAATTTTTTTTCTGATCACAATGCTATGAAACCAGAAATAAAATACAAGAAAAAAACTGGTAAGTTGACAAATATATGCAGACTAAACAACATGCTCCTGAACAGTGGATCCAAAAAAAGAGAAGTCAAGGGCTCCTGGGTGGCTCAGTGGGTTAAGCCTCTGCCTTTGGCTCAGGTCATGATCTCAGAGTCCTGGGATCAAGGCCCATATCCAGCTCTCTGCTCAGTGGAGAGCCTGCTTCCCCCTCTCTCTCTGCCTGCCTCTCTGCCTACTTGTGATCTCTCTCTCTCTCTCTCTCTCTCTCTGTCAAATAAATAAATAAAATCTTTTTAAAAAGAGAGAGAGAAATTAAAATATCCTGACTCATGACAAAAAACAAAATTGCAACTATGAGGTAAGGTGAGGTGATAGATGTTAAATAAACTTAACTGTGGTAATCAGTTCATAATATGTACATATATCAAATCATTATGTTGCATACCTTATATTTATAAGTGTTATATGTCAATTATATTTAAGTAAAACAAGTGAAAACCTGGAAAAAAAAAAGAGAGAGAGAGAGACAATAAGAATGGAAACACCACATGCCAAAACTTGAGAGATGGAGCAAGAACTCCATCTCCTAAGAGGAAGTTTATTGCAACAAATACTACATTAAGAAAAAGAAAAGACCTCAAAATAAGCAACCTAATTTAACACTTCAGGGATCTGGAAAAGAGCAAACTAAGTTCAAAGTTAGTAGAAGATAGGAAATAACAAAATCAGAACAGATATAAATGAAATAGAGGCAAAAAAGACAATAGAGATGATCAATGAAACTGAGAACTGTTTTTTTTTTTTTTAACATAAACAAAGTGGATAAAACTTTAGCTAAGAAAAAGAGGGAAGACTCTAAGTCAGAAATAAAAGAGGAGATATCACAACTGATAGCACAGAAAGGATCATAAGAAATTGCTATGAACAATTATACCCCAACATTTAGATAACCTAGGAGAAATGAATATATTTCTAGAAAGATACAACATACCGGGACTGAATCATGAGGAAACAAATTCTAAAGAGATTGATTACTAGGAAGGAGACTGAGTCAGTAATCACAATCCTCCCAACAAACAAAAGCCCAGGGGGCACCTGGCTGCCTCAGTGGGTTAAAGCCTCTGCCTTCAGCTCAGGTCATGATCCCAGGATCTTGGGATCCAGCCCTGCATCTGGCTCTCTGCTCAGCAGGGAGCCTGCTTCCCCATCTCTCTCTTCCAGGCACTCTGCCTACTTGTGATCTCTGTCAAATAAATAAATAAAATCTTTAAAACAAAACAAAACAAAACAAAAAAACAAAAGCCCAGGATCAGATGGGTTCACCAGTGAATTCTACCAAGCAGTTAAAAAGATTTCATTTTAATCTTCTCAAACACTTCCAAAAAACCTAAGAGGAGTGAATACTTCCAAACTCATTTTATGAGGCCAGCATTACCTTGATACCAAAGCCAGACAGGAACACTACAAGAAAAAAAAAAAAATTACAGGCTAATATTCCTGATGAATACAGATGCAAAATTTCTTAACAAAATATTAGCAAACCAAATTCAACTACATTAAAAGAATCATATACCATGATTAAGTGGGATTTATTTCTGGGAAGCACTGATAGTTCAACATACACAAATCAATAAATGTGATATATCAGTTTAACAAAAGGAAGGATAAAAATCATATTATCATCTCAATAGATGCAGAAAAAGCTTTTAACAAAATTCAATATCCGCTCATGATAAAAACTTCCAACAAATTGGGACAGATGGAATGTACCTCAACATAATAAAGGCCACATGTGACAAACCCTCAACTAACATCATACTCAACACTAAAAATTTGAACACTTTTCCTCTAAGGTCAGCAATATTTAAAAAATCGTCCATCTTCATCACTTTCATTCAACACAGTACTGGAAGTCAGGGCCAGAGCAATTAGGCAAGGATAAAAATAAAGGCACCAAAATCAGAAAAGAAGAAGTAAAGTTGTCTTTGTTTGTAGATGACATGATCTCATATATAGAAAATCCTAAAGACTGCACCAAAAAACTGTAAGACCCAATAAATGAATTCAGTAAGTTCAGGACATAATCAATATACAAAACTCACTTGTGTTCCATACACTAACAATCAACTATTGGAAAAAGAAAGTGTAAGGACCTATTTAGCCAGAGCAATAACTTCATTGTTTAACCCTTAAACTGTCCCTGCTCCCCTTCCCTCAGGGGGCTTACTTAAAAACAAGTTCCGGAAACCAGTCCCAGGTAACAAAGCCCAAATACAAGGGTGGGTCAGGCCAGGTGGAGACATCCAACCAGTGTGTGTGTGTGTGGGGGGGGGGTGCATACTGTCTCCCTAGTTACCAAGGAGTATGGGCCCCGGCCTTTGGGAACCTTTTGGGCGCCAATTTTGACCAAGGTGATGGGCTAATTCAAATATCTACTAGGGTAAATTGTAATTCAATTGGTCACTTATATGTGACCTAACATGACTGTTCAGCTTTCTCTGTGTGTTATAATCTCATTGGCCACCTGTGTGTGGCCAGGCTCAACCACATGGTCTTTGCTCTATAAAAGTTAGTCTGTGAGGCAGAGAGAAGTTGCCCTCTCTGTAAGAGGTGTGGCCCCGAACGTTCAGTTTGATTCTTGATGCTTGGCGCAAAATAAAGCTTTGCCTGACCTTCGCTTTGTATCAGTCTCGCTCCTTTAATCACGGACCCATTATTGGGGGACCTTTCAAAAGAAGTAAATCCCATTTACAAAAATTTTTTTAAAAATCCCACTTACAGAAGCATCAAAAAATAATAAAATACTTAGAAAAAATTTTAACCAAGGAGATGAGAGATCAGTACACTGTTAACTATAAAACACCGATGAAAGAAATTTAAAAAGATGGAAATGGAAAGATACTCTGTGTTTCTGGATTAGAAGAATTAATATTGTTAAAATGTCCGTACCACCCAAGTGATCTACAGATTCAATGCAATCCGTGTCAAAATTCCAATGGTATTTTTCATAGAGAAAAAAATAATCCTAAAATCCATGTTGAACCACAAAAGATCCAGAATAGCCAATGCAATTTTGAGAAAGAACAATGCTGGAGGCATCACACTTCTTGATTTCAAACCATATTACAAATCTATAAATAGTATCACCATAGTTGTAAGGGCCTACTTAGCCAGATCGACCCCATCTTGGTAGAACAGCCATTTTGTTGTTTATGCAGTGAACTTAGATTGACTCTGCCACCCCACCCCCACCCCCCTAGAGGAACTTACTTAGAAACAAGCCTGGGAAACCGGTAAAATATGGCCGACCAGTCCCTGATAAAAGAGCCCAGAAACCAGGACGTGTCAGGCCAGGCGAGATGGAGATAACAGAGCCCAGATGCAAGGACGAGTCAGGCCAGGTGAAGGCATCCAGTCAGTAAAGTGCACCTACTATCTCCCTAACCAGCAAAGAATGTAAACCCTGCCTTTTGGGCACCAATTCTGACCAGAGTGATAGGCTAGTTCTACAGCTGCTATAGGGTAAATTGTAATTCAATTGGCCACCTGCGTGTGACCTAACATGACTATGCAACTTTCTTTGTGTGTTACAATCTCATTGGCCAGGCTCAACCGTATGGCCTTTGCTCTATAAAAGCTAGTCTGTAAGGCTGGGGGTCGTCGCTCTCTCCATTAAGAGATGGCCCCAGCTGGTCAGTTTGATTCTCAGTGTTGGCACAAAATAAAGCTTTGCTTGACCTTCGCTTTGTATCAGTCTCGCTCCTCTGATCACGGACCCCATCATAGTGATTCACATAAAAACAAACACATAGATTAATGGAACAGAATAGAAAGCCCAGAAATAAGCCCATGCTTCTGTGGTCAATTCATTTTTGACAAAGGAGCCAAGAACATACAGTAGGGAAAAGACAGTCTCTTCAGTAAATGGTGCAGGAAAGCTGTATATCCATATGCAAAGGAATGAAACCAGATTCCTATCTTACTCCATACACAAAAATAAACTCCAAATGGATTAAAGATTTGAACATAAGTCCTGAAACCTTAGAACTCCTAGGGGGAAAAAACAAAACAAAACCATAACGGGTAAGCTCCTTGACATTGGCCTTGGCAATTATTTTTTAGATATGACACCAAAAGCATAAACAAGAAAAGCAAAAATAAACAAGTGGGACTACATAAAAGTAGAAAGTTTCTGCATAACAAAGGAAACTATCATCAAAATGAAAAGTCAACCTACAGAATAGAAGAAAATATTTGCAAACCACATATCCAATAAGGAAACACACAACTCAATAGCAAAAAAAAAAAAAAAAAGACATAATCCAATTAAAAATGGGCAGAGGAACTAATAGTTTTCTAAGATTTTATTTATTTATTTATTTACTTATTTATTTGAGAGAGCGAGAGATCACAAGTAGGCAGAGAGGCAAGGGGAAGCAGGCTCCCTGCTGAGCAGAGAGCCCAATCCGGGGCCAATGTGGGGCTTGATGTGGGGCTTGATTCCAGGACCCTGAGATCATGACCTCAGCTGAAGGCAGAGACTTAACTCACTGAGCCACCCAGGCGCCCCAATAGACAGTTTTCTAAAGAAGACATCCAAATGGCCAACAGATACATGACAAGGTGCTCAACATCACTAATTAACAGGTATATGCAAATCAAAACCACAAGGAGATATCACCTTATACCCGCTGGGATGGCTATTATCAAAAAGACAAGAGACAATAAATGCTGACAAGGATGTGAAGAAAAGGAAACCCTCATACCCTATAGATGGGAATGTAAAGTCGTGCAACTTCTATGGAAAAGAATATGGAGATTGCAGAAGAAATTAAAAATAGAATTACCATATGATCCAACAATCCCACTTCTTGGTATACATCTAAAGGAAATGAAATCACTAGCTGTACTCCCATGTTCATTGCTGCATTATTCACAGTAGCTATAGTATGGAAATAACCTACATACTGACTGATGAATGAATAAAGAAAATGTGGTATGTATACACAAAGGAATATTATTCATCGTTATAAAAGAAGAAAATCCTGGTATTTGCAACAACATGGATAAACAATTAAGCTATGTGAAATAGGCCAAAGACAAATACTGCATGGTATCATCTATATGTGGAATCTAAAAAAAAAAAAAGTCCAAGGGACGTTGGTTGAGCGGCTGCCTTCGGCTCGGGTCATGATCCCAGCATCCTGGGATCGAGTCCCACATCGGGCTCCTTGCTCAGCAGGGAGCCTGCTTCTCCCTCTGCCTCTGCCTGCCACTCTGTCTGCCTGTGCTCGCTCTCTCTCTCTGACAAATAAATAAATTAAAAAAAAAATTTTAAAAAAAAAGTCCAAAACAGAATCAGAGTAGGATGGTTGGGAAGTTGCACAATATTGTGAATGTCCTAAATATCACTTCTTGTTCACTTTAAAATAATTTTGCATCAGATTGGGGGTTGGGAGAAATAGGGAAAGACCAGTATAAAGGCACAAACTTTCAGATACAAGATGAATAAGGTCCAAGGATCTGATAAATAACATGGTGACCATAGTTGATAATACTGTATTATATAACTGAAATTTGAAACTTGATAAGAGAGTAGAACTGAAGTGTTCTCACCAAAAAAAAAAAAAAAAAGAAGAAGAAGAAGAAGAAAGGGAGGGAGGAAGGAAAAAAGAAAGAAAAAGGTAAATATGTGAGGTTATATATGTGTTAATTAATTCAATGTTGGGGATCCTTTCACACATATACATATGTCAAATCATCATATATGCACTCTAAATATAATTGTACTTCTTTTTTTTAGGATTTATTTATTTGAGATAGAATGTGCAAGGGGGGGGCATAGGCAGAGGGAAAGAGAATCTCAGTTAGACCCCCCCCCACACACACACACACTGAGTGCATAGCCAGAGGTGGGGCTCAATCCCACAACCCTGAGATCATGAGCTGAACCAAAATCAAGAACCAGCCACTGAACCAACTGAGCCACCCAGGCAATCCTATAATTGTGTTTCTTAGTTATACCTCAATAAAGCCAAAACAATAAATAAATACATACATATAAATACATCAAATAAATAAATAAGATGGAGCTGTTTTCTCAAGAGAAAAATAGCTTTGGAATACCACCTTACTTTTTAGAATAAATTGAATTCCGTATCACATTACATGGCTTAAATTTTGCCTCAGTGATTTGGATCCATCTATCAGTTTTCAGTCTTGTTTTTCTTCAGCTGTTTGGTAGAACTTATTGATACACTTGTTGCATTATTTTTATCTAACCTACTATGTATCTCTTTGGCTTTTCATTATCTGACCTAGTACATATCTCTTGGGCCAGACTTCTCTGAATGGCACCAACCTTCCTGTCCCACCCCACTGCCTCTCTATCCCTGGGAAGATAGAATTCAGTGCCATAGCCCTTACTAACTGCTGTGAGCTCTACATCAATGTTATCTATGCCTAAAGCGGGTCAATTTCCATAACAGTCCTGATCTTGATGGCTTTTTGATGGCAAAAGAGCTTAGAGTTTCTGCTTTACAATGAACTCACCATGATCTTTAACAGTAAATAAAAATTTAATTTTGGTTCAGTGTACCCCAATAATGAAAATTAGCATATATCTTGCCATTATTTGGCAGAGCCAAATAGGAAATTCCTTGTGGGTTCTGTCTGAGCTTAGATTTGAAATAATATATACTACCATATCAGAAAAATCTTGCAAATCTTCTAGCTGCCATCTTAAAAATTATGTGATGCAGTGTGCTGTAAAAGTGATTTGGTATATAACGTAGTGAGGTGAAAATATTTCTTGGAGTTCTTTGGGTGAGCTGGGTTTATGGTACAAAAGTAGATATGAAAGTTACATGATGGGACGCCTGGGTGGCTCAGTGGGTTAAGCCTCTGCCTTCGGCTCAGCTTGTGATCTCGGGGTCCTGGGATGGGTCCTGTGGTGGGCTCTCTGCTCCGCAGGGGGCCGGCTTCCTCCTCTCTCTCTGCCTGCCTCTGCCTACTTGTGATCTCTCTCTCTTTCTGTCAAATAAATAAATAAAATCTTAAAAAAAAAAAAAAGAAAGTTACATGAATATTTAATGATATAATTTTCTGGTTGTCACACATTTGTAAATCTGCAAGCTCCTTAACATCATTACACAGTAAACAAAAAAATATTTCCTGTATGCAAATTTGCAAGGAACATCCATTTCGTAAAGGCCCTAACTTTGTTTGACTCTTTTGTTTCAGTGACAGATTTGCTTCAAGTGTACAGAGAATCCTTTAAAACAATGGATTTCTGTGGGAAGAAGCCGAAATTTTTGCCACCCATGGGACATTTGACAATGTCTTGAGACAGTATTAGTTGTCACAACTGGGGGGATGCTACTGACATCTACTGGGTAAAGGCCAGAATTGCTGCTGAACCTCCTTAAATGAACAGGTTTCAGGGCCCACAACAAAGAATTCTCCAGGCCCCTGTCAACAGCGCTAGGTTTGAGAGGCTCTGATTTAAAGGGCTTAATATGGGGCACCTGGGTGGCTCAGTTGGTTAAGGGACTTCCTTGGGCTCAGGTAATGATCCTGGGACTCCAGCATCGGGCTCCTTGCTTGATAGGGAGTCTGCTTTTCCCGCTGACCTCTCTCCTCTCATGCTCGCTCTCTCTCTCTCTCTCTCAAATAAATAAATAAAATCTTTTAAAAAATGCTTAATATATATCATTTATCTAATATTATTTATAATTTGAATAATAATACAGGCTTAAGAATGAATTTCAAAAGGATGCAGGTGTGCCTCAAAAAGTTAGACAGAATTACCCTGTGGCCCCACAATTCCACTCCTAGGTATATACCCCAAAGAACCAAAAACAGGTTTTCCAACACGTGCATGTACAGGCATGTTCATAGCAGCACTATTCACAGTAGTCCAAATGTGGAAACAGGGGTGCCTGGGTGGCTCAGTGGGTTAAAGCCTCTGCCTTCGGCTCAGATCAAGATCCCAGGGTCCTGGGATCCAGCCCCGCATTGGGCTCCCTGCTCAGCAGTGAGCCTGCTTCCCCTTCTCCCCACCACCCCCCCGCCTGCCTCTCTGCCTACTTGTGATCTCTGTCAAATAAATAAATAAAATATTTTTTAAAAACGTGGAAACAGTCCAAATATCCATCAATTGCTGAATGGTTAAACAAATCATGTTATGTACATACAGGAAATTTATTCAGCCATAAAAAGCATGAAGTACTGATATATGCTACATAGCAGAACCTAGAAAACATTATCTAATTCGAAGAAGCCAGACACAAAGACTTATTGTATGATTCCATTTGTATGAAATGTTCAAATAGATAAAACCATAGAGACAGAATACAGATTGGTGGTTACCAAGGACTGGAGGAAAGCAGGAATAAGGAATAACTACTCAATGAATATAAGTTTTACTTTGAGGTGACAGAAATGTTTTAGATCTAGATATAGATGGAAGTTGCACAATATTGTGAATGTCCTAAATATCACTTCTTGTTCACTTTAAAATGATTTTGTTATGTGAATTTCATCTATAGTCACATAGTAAGTGACAGAGCTGGCATTTGAGCCCAGGTCTGACCTACTCCAAAGGCCTTGTTCTTAATCACTGTGTCCATTTTTATACCATCTCAGCCCTTCCTGCCTCCCTCCTTCTCCATTTCAGTGCCTCAAGGGTCCCAAGTTTAACCCAAGCGATCTCAACAGTTTCTAAAGTTTTTTACACTTTCTGAACTATTTGTGTCCGAATCATGTCCTGCTGTGTGGCATTTTGTGTGTTTTTGTCTCATTTTGATATTTGTCTTACTGTTGCCTTCTGTTGCAACGAGTGAAAAAATGATTGCTATTCAAGCTGGTAATTCCCTCAAAGACAGAGCTGACTTCATTTAACAAGTTACTTTCATCAGCTCTCTGAATGTGGAGCTCCCTAAGGGCAGAGACCAAGTCTGTTTTATTTGTTATCAAAGCCCTAAGAGCTAGCACTGCGCCTAACACACACACACACACACACACACACACACACACAGTTGTTTAATATTTGTTGAAGAACAAAAAAGACGAAATTCAGGGTGCCTGGGTGGTTCAGTTGGTTAAGCGACTGCCTTCGGCTCAGGTCATGATCCTGGAGTCCTGGGATCAAGTCCCACATCAGGCTCCCAGCTCCATGGGGAGTCTGCTTCTCCCTCTGACCTCCCCTCTCATGCTCTCTCACTCTGTCTCTCTCTCTCTCTCAAATAAATAAAATCTTTAAGAAAAAAAAAAGATAAAACTTGAAGGGTTTGGGCATGAATACCTGGGGCATAATGAAAGGAGAGAAAATGTCTGCCAAATCAAAGAGCACATATAAAGTACTTATACTTCCTAGTACAAAATGAGTTTTTAGTCAGTGTTTGTTACTATTGCTACATAAGTATAATACGAATAGGGTGGGGTTTATGAATAGGTAGAAAATGGGAAGACAAAAAAAGAAAGGAAGAAAGAAACGAGCAAAATGATGCTAGGCTAGGGTTGTTTGTAAAGAGATGGCCAATGAGAACTTCTCAGAGGCAGAATAGGGCAAAGCGCATTTAAAAACAAGGATACCTAATATCTACCCTGATGTAACCTCACCAGCTTCGCCTTCAAATCCTTAGTAAAAGTCTGCTCTATGTATGTTCTGCTGCCAATGGTATTTTGGAGAATTCAAGAATCTAGGTGGTGTGCAGTGTAGATGGTGTGGAATAGGCATTCCAGTCAGCAAAGAGTCTCATTTTACATAGGAAGTGGGTGCAAAACCATTTCCATTAAATCCTATAGGATGGTGGATTCTCCAGTGGGTTGGGTGACTTTTGGAATATCAAGACAGCTAAACCTCAAGTTACACTTCTATGATTATATTGACTTCATGTCCTCCCAGCTTTACAAAAAAATTTACCAAAAAAATTGTAAATTTTTGCAACTAGAAATGCCATGAGTTCAATTTGTATGGCACTTTTCTATGTATAAATAAATTAATTAATTAATTCCTTCCTTTCCTTTTTTCTTTTCAGGGGTAGAGGGAGAGGAAGAAAGAGAATCTTAAGCAGGTTCCACACCCAGTGTGGAGCCCAACGCAGAACCCCATCTCACAATCCTGAGATGATGACCTTGAGATCATGACCTGAGCAGAAGTCAAGAGTCAGATGCATAAGCAACTGAACCACCCAGGTGCCACTACACTAAAAAACTAAGGAAACTTTCTGAGGTAGGTGTGATGGTGTCACTCCCCATCCCTCCATTTTAAAGACAAGGAAATTCAGGTAGAGAGAGGCTAGATACTTGCTCTCAGTTACAGAGGTAACAAGGACTTAGGCCAGCCTTGTAGAGTGAAAAGGACATGGTTTATTAAGGCTTTCACTATCTCGGTGAAATCTAGCTTTCCAATCTCTTTCTTACCACTGCCTCATGCCACCCATCTATGTACACAATCAACACACAGAACTATTAACTTTCCCTAAGAAATCTACGCTTAAGTGACTTTGAAAAAGGTACCTAACCTCACCTCTCAGAGCTTCTGTTCTCACAGTTATACAAATGAAGATAAAATGGCTTTGTTAAAGGGTTGTTGTGGAGATTAAACATCTCAACTTTAAAGCACTTGGAACATAGAGAGGCTTAAAGAATGTTCTTAGTTTCCTGGCTTTCTTTCTCTTTCATAATTTCCCAACTTTAAGTTCAATACTTCCTGTATAATTCTACCATACAGTCCTTATATTTCTCTGCTACTTTGATAGCACCTGATTCCATGTCCTGTGCATGTCCTACTACTCTCTCGGGGCCAAAGACAGTCTCACACCTACCTCAGAAGTTGCTCAGGTTGGCTTGAAGCATCATGACAGGAGCCACCTGCCATGTTTAGGGCACAAGGCCAAAGATTAGAATTGATGAAGCCAAATTTGTTCTCAAGCGTTGGAGGTGAAGATGATCAGGGAACAGGGACAACTAGGTCATCACTTGGTTTCAACCCAAATACCAGACACTCATGGTAAACATTCAACAAGAAAAGCATGATGTAGGAAATTTATTAGAAGTCACTCATGTTATAGCTTACATTCTTCATTAGACTGAATAACTTCCATCAGTTTTTATTTTTAAAAACTCAGCCCTTGCTCCCAGAAAGGAAAAGGCATATATTTTGAATTCCCAAAATTCATTTTTTTCACTGCTCATGTCTATCACATTCATCAGTACAGAGATTTACTTTGACTATAAAAATCCTTTCCATATATTTTAAGCAGGAATCAAAGCAGAATATTGAAGCCATTTTTAACATAAAGAACAGCAATTTCTTTGCTGAAATCATGTTTCCACTTGTCAAGAGCTGTCATTCCCTCAAGGGAAGTAAACATTTATGTCTATGGCACTAAATGCCTCATAAAGAAACATTAGAGGAGGGTAACGCTCTTTTCTATGGTGACAAGACTAAGATTTGAATTATTCATTAAATGAAAGATATTCATTTATGAGTAACCAAACTCAGAGGATGATGCAGAAAATTTCCCAAAGACATATTATCCTTCAGATATTTGACATTTGAGGGCTCCTGTATTCATGGTTTCAGAAACAAATCTATGACTCTGTGAATGGGCAAATTATCCTTCAGCTACATGCCTATAATTTAGAACAAACAACTATAGTAATATATTTCTTTAGGGGATTTCAGAGACCAGTTAAAAGCTTAAAAGAATTTTTTAAGGTAGCTAGCCAATGGAAGGCATTATTGTAGTCATGTTTTTAGAAAAGCAAAATACTCAGCACCATAGCTGCATCCCACCAGGCTGGTGGCCACCATTATTATTAGTTTATTGCAGATACCTTTGGCATCCTGGCTGTCTCCCACACTGTAGACAACAGCCCATAGCATTGTTGAACCACTCACACGTACATGTCTGGCTCTGTATCAGAGTGCTGACTGAGTCCAGAGGTGCTTAACAAAGTCTTAGAAGGGGTGGGACAAATGCTCATAACAGTCAAACCACATAATAATCACACATGAAAATTTCACTTATTTTGTGAATATTTTTTGTGTGAATATTGTGAATATACAATATTATTATTGTTATTAATAATAACAACTAGCATTTGCTGAGTGCTTACTATATGCCAGGCACTGGGCACTACCTGACTGAGTCCTGACAAACACCCCGTGAGGCATCCAACAATCAAAAAGCCACAGCCAGAGCCGCTGCTGCCATCTGGCCCCTACACTTAGTGTTGACTAGGGGGAAGTACCAAAGCACCCCCAAATTAGCCAGAATAGACTTCAGAGGCTCCGGCTTCCCAAGAAGCTTCCTGGTGCAGTTGGGTAATACAGTCTTGCAGTACTGGGGAGTTTGTGTGGTAAAACTCAACCCATGAGAGACGGGAGACAGAAAGAAGCCAATATTGTAAACTCCGCCTCCTGTGTGGTGGATGGTTCTGAGAAGCAGTAACTTTGTAAGTACTGTCTGGAGCTGTCATTCCCTCAAGGGCATCTGGAGATGCCCTACAAGATGAAACAATCAGCTTTTGTTTGCAATGAAACTATGGCCATCTTGGTAATACATCCATTATGTTTGTTTTTACTTTTTCACTACTTCACTTCTGTTCCCTCTCCCTCTCCCTCTCTTTCTCTCTCCTCTTCCTGGGGAATTGCACCCATCAGTAAAGCATTTGCACACAATCTTTTGCTTCAAGCTTTCTTTTCTTAGTACCCTCAGTTTAAAATGCTGGTATCGGAAGTGGTCTTCAAGATCAGGCCCTCAAAATGGGATTTTGGAGTTGAGTAGCCCACCTATCCAAAAGCAATAAGACTGGTTTTCCTGATGGCAAGTGGATAGTAATCCCTGCTATGCAGTGGGATGCATCACTGTTACCAAAGCTTTTACCTACAGTTAATTGGGGTGAGGTACAAATGGAAGATAAAGCATTGGGGTACCAAGTAGATTCTGTACTTTATTGGTATGGGTGAAATGATAATGATCAGAATTGAGGAATAGATTGGTTGCTTCTAATAGCATTACAAGCCTTGCAGAACAAATGCGTGTGCGCGTGCACGCGCGCGCACACACACACGCACGCACTAGTTTGAAGCAGCTTATTGCCAATGTAAGAACATTATGAAAGCCAGAGGACTTCTATGGCAACCATAAAGGAGACTCTCATTTCTTGCAGCAGTAAGTTAGACACTGTTGAAAATTAGGTACAGGATTTAGAGTGGCAGAACTGCAAAAAAGATTGAATGCATAGATACAACAACAGGTCTCCCATGTCAAAGTCTTTTCCAGGTAGGAAAAATGTGAGACCCTAAGACCTGGACAATGAAATATGGGTGGCTGAGCCACAGAACCTTGAGCTCCCAATTGCACCTAAATCTCCTTAGCTAAAAGAAGCAGACCATTTCCTCTTAGCAGAGGAAAACAACCTCCCCTTGCCTAGAGATCATATATGATCTCACCTGAAATAAATTCATTGCAAGAGGTCTCTTGTTTTCTTCACCCTTTTGGCCTTTAGTCTGAAAGCCAGTGTCGGAGCTCTGCCCAGCCTGAGCAGGGAAGTACAAGTCCTACTGCAGAAGGAATCTGCCTACATCCCCAAAGAACTGTAGGACTTGAGAATATGTGGGGATCACAATAATATAGGAAGGAGCTTGACAACAGTGAAACAGAGACAGATTTGAAGAGACTTTGGGTCCAGGTAGGATAAAAGATTGAGATAATCTCAGATGTGATGTTCTCTTGAATAATGTTGGTTATAGGAAAATAACCGAGGATTGAATCTCCCACCTAAACTGTGTTTAAACTTGTAATATTTCATCAACTCACTCATTCTATAGAAGGGAGTCTATAGACTCTCTCCTCCAAATTTATTCAGAACGTGCAGTGTCGAGAACCCAAGGAATGGTAGCACTTGGGTTACCAAGTGGATGCTGCACTTGATTGATTGGTATGGGTAAAATGGTAAGCTGCAGGCATAAACTGAGATGCATAGGGACTTTCATTGTTTTGGTAGGCATGTGAGGCAGATGTGCCAGGTATGTAGAGTAAGAGAAAAGGAGATAACACCTGGGAGGGGATAGAATGGGGCTTATCCATTAATTAGAACCAATTGTCTAGTTTTGAGTTTCTTTGGAAAGAAAGCTTAGTTTTAGAAAAAGTTCTAAACTCATGAAAAAATTTAAGAGACTGGAATTATTCACTATATTCCAAAACTCAGGGGGAAAAATATAGCCATAGGGCTGGGGAACAGACCATTTTTTTCTCTTTTCCCTCTGCCTCCATGTAGCCTGGGAACCCCAAAGGCTCTGGCTGACTACCATCATAATTTTTATTACCATCAATGGAGGAATGACATTTTCACAGAGGTCACTGGTAGTGGAAGTAAGAGCTAAGCCTCTCAACAAAGTAGCTGGAGCAAGAGAATTTGATGCGCTTAGAAACACCAGCAAAAATTGGGTAAGACTTTGATAGAAGCTAAGGTCTCAAGGAATGATAAGTTGATTAATGATCCTCCAAAGATGTCTATGTTCTAATCCCTGGGATCTGTGAATATGCTACCCTACTTGGAAGGAGGCATTTTCAGATGTGATTAAGATCAAGATCCTTGAGATGTGAAGATTATCTGGGATTGTCCCAGTGGGCTCATTGTAATCACATGAGTCAAAAGTGGATCTTTCTCAGCTGTGGAAGGAAACAAAGAGATATAACAACAGCAGAAGGGTCAATGAGATTCTACATTGCTGGTTTTGAAGATGGAGGAAGAGGATAGGAACAAAAGAATTTGGTGGCTTCCAGAAGCTGTAAAAGGTAAAGAAAGGGATTCCCGTCCTAGAGCCACCAGAAAGGAGGATAGCCATGCTGACATCTTGATTTTCGTCCAAAGAGACGTGTGTTGCCCTTCTGAATTGTGTTGCACTTACAGAATTGTAAGATAATAAGTTAGTGTTATCTTAAGCCACAAAGTTTGTGGTAATTTGTTATGGCATCAAGAGAAAACAAATACATAAGATGATTAATGTAGTGGATAAGAGATCTCATAATTGGGACCAATGTCAGTGTGATGAAAGTCAATGACCCTCAGGTCCTGAGCAAGATGACTCAAAATAATGTATAGCAAGACACACCATACTTCAACTTTAGGTCTCCAAATACAGAGAACACAATTTCAACAGAAGAGAAAAAAGACAGATTAACTACAAGGACACAACAATTGGACAATGAGCTTCTTCTCATCAGCATAATTAAAGGCCAAAACAGTTCTTCAAAGTACTGAGGGAAATAATGGTCAAACTAGACTTCTATCCCTACCTAAAATGAAAGAGAACTAAAGATATCTTCAGACAAAGAAAGACTGATGATTTTCATTCATCTATCCCTGAAGGAGCAAATGAAGGCTGTATTTCAGGAAGTCGGTACTTCTACATCACTAAGTAATGTTCTTTTGTAAGTGCAGTTTCACTTGGGAAAACTCAAAAGAAAGGCCGAGGGGGTCAGCTGACATACAGTTTATAAGCATAAAGAAAGAGGCATTCAATTTTCAAAAAGAAAATAAGGTTCTATATTCACTGTGTAATATTACAAATATCTTGATTTTTTCAGTCATTCAATCCACAATTATTATTATTTTTTAATGATTTTTATTTACTTATTTTAGAGAGGAGGTGGGGCAGGGGCAGAGAGAGAGGGAGAGGGGAGAATCCCAAGCAGACTCCCCACTGAGTGTGGAGACTGCCGTGGAGCTCCATCCCATGACCCTGAGACCATGACCTGAGCTGAAATCAAAAGTTGGATGCTCAACTGACTGAGCCACTGAAGTATACCAATCAACAATTTTTATTAATCACCAATCATGGGAGAGGCAGCTTCTCATGACCACATGAGTGAATTTCTGATTCCTTGTAGTTACATGCTTATGTAAGAGAACGTGTTACTGTAACATCAGAAAAATCACTTAGGAACCAACCACAAATAAAATTAAATCATTTTCGACCCATCTGTCTCTTCAGACATTCCTTGAAGTTTTTCAGTGCATGACCTATGTGACTGTAGGAAGTGAGTCTTTCTTCTTAAGACTAATTTCTATGTTCTCCCAATAATTTTTTAATACTTTAGTCTCTATGCAAATACAAATCACCTGCAAATTGAAATTAAAATTCTTATATATAAAATAACAGAATTTCTAGAAATAAATGTGATATTACACAAAGCTTTTGACAATGAAGGATTATGTCTGATTACAGACTAGCTCACAGATGAAGAAAGAATCAACAAAGATAATGACATAGTGTAACCAAACCAATGTAAGTTGGCTCCTTGGTGAGTCACAGATAGAAACTATGTCGTGTGAATTGCCCCACAAAGGAAACTTTATTTGCAGCAAATAAGGAGATCATGGGGAATAACTTCCAAAGCCATGACTCCCAAAGCAAGGGTGAATGGGTTCTTTTTATTAAGGGTTAAGATGAATATTTATATAGGGAAGCCTTGTCTTCGTATGTAGAGGCGGGCATAAGGCCATGCATGCACTTTAAGGAAATATGCCTATACATACATTGTAGGTTATGTAAATGAGGCTTGTGCTCCTCTTTGAAGATTTTATTTATTTATTTATTTGACAGAGAGAGATCACAAGTAGGCAGAGAAAGGGGAAAGCAGGCTTCCCGCTGAGCGGAGAGTCCGATGCGGGGCTCGATCCCAGGACCCTGAAATCATGATCTGAGGTGAAGGCAGAGGCTTTATTCTCTGAGCCACCCAGGCACCCCAGCTTGTGCTCCTCTTTGGATGGAGGTTTTAGAATGATAATAAAGTAAAAGTACTTGTCAATCATTCTGGAGGTTACACCATGGTCTGTCTTCTCAGGCATAAGTCGGGGGTTACACTCAAAGCGCTCTGGGTGTTCTAGGCTGGGTGGATGTCCTGTGGGGCAATCCCTGTTGCTTGAGATTGTTTTCAGTTTCCATTTTCCTGCGCATAGAATCATCTAGGCTGGGCAGTCTCTGCTGTAGGAGGAGGTAAGTTGGCCTGAGCGCTGGACTCCAAGGCCTCCTTGTTCCCCAGCAGCAGCAATCCTTGCTGCCTTCCTCCCCACAGGTGAGCCTCCCGCCCACTAAGAATATTTTTCAGATACTGGTTTGGAGGTTGCCAAATTATTAGCCTGTCCAGGCAGGCGCTATCGGGACCCTGTTCATGAGGATGCAGAATAGGACTGTTACTAGAGATAATAAAAGTTAACCTTTCTGGAATCCCCAGGGAGGTACTGAAAAAGGGAGGATCTGGAAGGTGATTGATTTTTTTTTCTTCTGATTCTACTCCCCATTTTACATTTAAAATTATTTTAAAAATATTGAACTCATAAAGGAGAGTCCCATCACTGCCCACAAATGATTAACTGGTACGAAAAATGTCCTCCCATAGTAAATAATTAGAAGTCTGGACAAAATGTATTAAATGACTGTTTTTGGACATTAAACAATAATCAGTGAAGGACTGTAACCCCTGAGAGAATGGATGCAAGCAAGGTGAGCCCTAAATCTATCCTCCCTTAATGTCCTGCTACTCAGGAAAGATTCATATCTTCTGTGGCCATACTCCTTGCAGAAGCCAAATTCACTTGCTCTTTCTACTTCTTTATCTTCTATTCATTCCATAGCCAAGTGCCATTTAATTGTCATCACAACCACCTTATTAAATGCTCTTGCTAAAGGTACACACACACACACCAGTCCTTATTTCATCAGGCATCTCTGCAGCCAGACCCTTGAAACAACCCCTCCCCTTAAAAAAACAAAACATCTTAACCATTTTTAAGGTACAATAGGCTAGTGTTAACCATATGCTCGTTGTTAAGTTCTCTAGAATTTTTTCATCTTGCAAAACTGAAACTCAGACCCACTGAATAACAACTCCTCTCTCCTCCTCCCTCCAGACCCTGGCAACCACCATTCTACTTTCTGGTTCTATGAATTTGACTATTTTAGATCCCTCATATAAGTAGAATCATGTAGTAGTTCTCTTTCTGTGGCTGGCCTATTTCACTCAGCCCGATGTCCTCAAGATTCACCCTGTTATGTAACACATAACAGGATTTCCTCCTTTTTTAAGGTTGAATAATATTCCTTTTTATGTATTTTCCATATTTTCTTAATTCACTCATCCACCCATTACATTTAGATTGCTTCCACCTGGCCATTATTTAAAACGCTGCCATGAGCATGGGTGCGCAAATCTCTTCCTTGAAATTCATCTCTGTGTTTTCATTACATCAAACTTTCTTGTTCGCCTACCTCTCTGGCTGCCCATTTTCTGTTTGCTTCATTAGCTCTTTTCCCCATCACTTGCTCTTTACTTGCACTTTACTTTGCTAAGTACGTGCAGGGATTTTGTCCATGGACTTTTCTCACTCCCTTGTCTTGATTTAAAAAGGAAATTAAGGGGCGCCTGGGTGGCTCAGTGAGTTAGGAAGCTGACTCTTGATTTCGGCTCAGGTCGTGATCTCAGGGTGGTGATATGAGCCCCAAACATTGGGCTCCCTGCTGAGTGGGGAGTCTACTTGAGATTCTCTCTCTCTCCCTCTGCCCTTCCCCTGCTCTCAAGCATGCTTTCCCTCTAAATAAATAAATAAATAAATAATAAATAGAATCTTTTGAAAAATGAAAAGCTGATTCACAGGCTTTCATTGTTCTTCTAAGCTTCTAGAACTATATTTCTAACAGTTTGCCAAAAATTCCCCCCTACGTGTTCCAGTGATAAACTAAATATGTTCAAAATCAAATGCAAATTAACTTGCATTTAGTCTGCTTGTCTACTCTGTCAGCTCTAAGTTATGTTGTAGGAATGCAAAAATGAGTAACTTCACACTTCCTTCATAAATATGTTCCTCCTCCTGCACTCTGTTTTGTAAATATCATCACCATACCCAGTCACCCTGGAAAAGGCCTCTTGGTCACCTCACAACTCTTCCCTCTCCACCTCCTATTGATTCTCCCAAACTTCTACTTCTTCTGCCTCCCCTTCTCATTCTTTCGCCCCTGGACCACCACAACCGCTTCCAAATTGGCCTTCTGTTCAGGGGTCACACAACTGCCACCAGCATGACCCTTCTGAAACGCAAATCTGGTCAGTGACGCTCGGTTGCCTATAGGTAATTCTGAGTTCCTGGGTGTGGTCTGGGAGTAAGCAGCGTCTGTATTCCTTTCCTGTATCTCTTTTCATCATCCTCCTATTATTCTCCCTGTTTGCTAGGAACATCACGTAATGCTGCTGTTTTCAAATTGCTAGGCCTCCTCAAGCTTCCTAGCCATTCTCCATGTTGTTTTCTCTGCCAGAGATGCTCCCAAGTTCTGTCCCACCCTCCTCCTCCGTGTCCTCTTAGCAAATTCTTCCTCCCATTCAGCTCCTTTTTCCCAACTCTTGGGCAGCCAAAGCGTCCTCTCCGCCTTCCCTAGAGATCTGCGTCTAGATCTCTAATCGGAAGCAGTATGGAGTATCAGGAACAAGCCCAGACTTGATTTCGGTGGCCTGGAACTTCAAGTTCTGATGTTGCCATCTGCTGGTGGTGACAGTTTTCTCTATCTGAAAATTTCGGTCTTTGTAGGGACCTGCCCTGGGTGGCCTGAGGCTGAGGAGTAATAGCCTATCTCGGCAGTACCATGGAAAAGGTGCTGAAGAAAATGTGAATTACTTTTCTTCTTGTAAAATTCACTTAGATATGCAAGCATCACCTCAAAGTCTATTTTTACTTATTTTCAAAGCAATTCCTCTTCTAGACATGTCTCCTTCCATCAGTAGCTGTCACTCTTTCAGTCCTCCAGGCTGAAAACCCATCATCCTGGATTTCTTCTTATTCTTCATCTGTCCATATTTAACCGGCTACTAGATCCTGCCATTTTTCTTTCCTTCCTCCAACATCCTTGTCTTATATTTCAGAATATCATTGTCTTCTGGCTGGTCCCAAATACCACTTTATCAGTGTCACTCCCTTGTGCCCAAGTCCTCAGTGGGTCCATGTTAGCCATGAAATAAAGTCTAAATTCCTTAGTATATTTTAGAACCTTCCACATCTGGCCATACAGTTGCCAGATTTAGCAAATAAAAATACAGTTGTACTGCTGGCCATGATTTGCAAGAAGCAATGTGGTCTGGGTTAAATTGAAAGTCACAGAGGCTGGTGTGGAAGTCAGGATGATCTCTCCTGCGTGACGTGCCTTCCCAGGTCATGCTCTATGCCTGGTGGTAGGAATGAAGCAAGCTGTTCAGCCATGGGAATCTGGGGTCTGGGAGCCAAGGGGGCTTGCCAACACCGGGAGCCACGCCGGCCTCTACTGGCTCAACCCTACAAAACCTCCTCTCTTTGCCTTACTCCCTCTCAACCTATATCCTATCACTTTCCTTGTCTTTTTATTTATTGCCAAATGTCTTAAAAAAGTAGTCATGTTTGCTATTTTCATTTCTCCACGAGGCTCAGCTTACACTCTAGTAAGTCTTTTAGAAATAGTACTTTCAAGGGCCTTCAGTCAGTTCCTGATTGCCACGTTCAGTCTATTCTTTATTGATGTCTTTGAAACTGCTGAGCACTGTCTTCATGTTGACCTTTGAGGCATTGACCTCTTCTCATCTCCTCTTTCTTCTCTGACTGCTCCTTCTAACACTCTTCTGCCTGCTCCTATGAATGACTCTTCTGAGCAGGATGGTGGTAGAGTATGGAAGCCTCGCAATTCCCTCCCTAAAGTCCACTGAAATAATCAGTAGAGCATGGATATAGGGGGAAATGATTTATCACTACTGAAAACTAAGGTTGGAATCAATCATCTACAAACTATAAAACCAGAAGAATTTCTTCTAGCAATAACCATGGGCTTGGATTGAAAAGAGTCAGCAAAGACTGAGGCCCACCCTCCTCCTTGAGGGAGGACAGCTTACCTAGAAGCGAGTGGCAGAACTCCCTGGCTGACTTCACCACCACTCCCTACCTTGGAGAGGCAAGGGCAGCTCTGTTTTAGTAGTGAGGAGGTGAGGTGGGTGGAGGGGCCTGCTGAGAAGCCCACTACCAGAAGTACTTTCTGGCCTTTGTGGACCTCTGACAAGGAACTCCACTGCTAGCTTCCAAGGACAGGTTTGCTATAGTCTGAAGCAAGCTTTAAACAGAAAGCTGAGTACTGTGTGTGTCTGAAGGCCTGGGTGTCCTTTTCCAGAGCCTTACAGCAGTGCACAAAGCTTCAAGCTGTGGCTCAGCCTTCCTTTCCATTCACAGCCCTGGCTGGTGATCTCAGTACTCATGACCTCCAGGTCCACCGAGCCTCACCTCCAGATTTAGTCCAGACTCTGCTGTTTGCCCATGCCCACCCCCTATGCCTCTGCCTGACCTTCCCTGGTTTTCCAACTCCCATTGGCCTTTTGACCAACCCAATCCCGTCTGTCAGGGATGTCACTTCAGCTCAAATAAACAGTTAAAAAAAAAAATGTGTGTCCAAAGAGGCAGGACTATGGGCTGTTTTTAAAAATCCCTGCCTCCTTTAATACTTTGCTTGGAAGGTGGCCCACCAAGCCACAGTCTGGGTTGAAAAGAAAAATCCCTTGGAAGATTATGATGCCACAGCAAAGCAACTTCAACAATTGCTCACTTCAAGATATTTCCCCAAGCACCATCCCAGGTTATAGAGACATAATTTGGCTAGTAGGTTGATAAGGATAAATAGCACTTTCTAAGGCGAGGAAGTGAACTACATACAGCCAGCAGCAGAATGAATGAATTTACACTGTCTGAATTTCAAGCCATTTGTGAAAATTCACCTGGTCTCTCTGGGGGAATAGCCAAATATAAAACAAATAAATCTTTGCTTCTAAGGACATTAAATTCCATTGTTGGAGTTTTGCATGTAGGGAAGGGTGGGTGTCAATAAAAACACCTCCTCCCCCCACCCCAGTTCAGAATCAATTGAAAGGCAAAAGAAGTTGGTCAAATCGGTATTTTTTTTTAAAGATTTTATTTATTTATTTGACAGAGAGAGAGAGGTCACAAGTAGGCAGAGAGGCAGGCAGAGAGAGAGGGGGAAGCAGGCTCCCCGCTGAGCAGAGAGCCCGATGCGGGACTCGATCCCAGGACCCTGGGATCATGACCTGAGCCGAGGGCAGCGGCCTAACCCACTGAGCCACCCAGGTGCCCTCAAATGGGTATTTTTAACATGAGAGAAAATCTGCCATTCTCCTTCAATCCCGCCCTCCACCCCCCATCTTCTCTTCCTTTTCACTCTTACCTTCCTGGCAGAGAGGCAGTGAGCAGGGGTGGGCAGAGTGGTGGTGAGCTGCATGGAGAGGATTTGGCAACATGCCCACCTACACCTAAGGACACAGGACACTAAAGTGGAGAGGCAGGAATTGCGTAGAAGCACGTTGATGTTGTGCCCACAGGTTCCCGAGAGCAAAGAGGTGGTGTACATAGCGGTTAAACAGCGGTCCCAACATGGCTGGGAGACTGTTTACACTGAGCAAATAAGAAAAGTGACTGATCAAATAATTCAATACATTTAGGATGAGAGAGCCAAGTTTTCACCATTGGAGAAGGTAAAACGTGGAAGGAGGCAAAGTTTGAAAGAACCCTGAAATGTATTAGTATTAGAAGTACTGATATAAATTCAGGGATATGTATATACATACATACATACACTTCCTACGTCTGTCCACTGAAAAAAGTCTGGGAGCCATGACACTCCAGTAACAATGAGCACATCTAGGAGCCAGATCTTGGTTTTCCAATACCATCCTTGTCTAAAATACCAGGAGTCCTTGGAGAGATGGCTGATTCCAGGGCTGGGGAAGAGAATAGACCCCCCCCCCCAAAAAAATCCTGGAATAGCTTGGTTCAGAAAGCAAGAAAGTATTCACAAAATGATGAAGACCTGTCAGAGGTCATAGCAGCCCCTTCATGGAAGTCCCATCAGCCAAACCTGGATCAATTTATGCATGAAAATAATGATACCAATTTATTATAACCAGTGAATAGGAGGCCATGAGTCCATACTAATATACATCAGTAAATGAAAGAATAAATGGGGAGGAGGGAAAGCTCTTCCTAACAGTAAAATAGCAACTAATAAATGCAGCAGGAATGCAGGTAGTAGAAACATTCAGGACAACATTCAGGTTCACTGTCAGGGATGGCTAGGATTGTTTTTTTGTTGTTGTTGTTGTTTTAAAGATTTTATTTATTTATTTGACAGACAGAGATCACAAGTAGGCAGAGAGGCGGGCAGAGAGGCAGGCAGAGAGGCAGGCAGAGAGGCAGGCAGAGAGCAGGCTCCCTGCCAAGCAGAGAGCCTGATGTGGGGCTCGATCCCAGGACCCTGGGATCATGACCTGAGCTGAAGGCAGAGGCCTAACCCACTGAGCCACCCAGGCACCCCTATAGCTAGGATTGTTAACGGGAGATTCGATGGCGTAATTTTGTAACACATCCTCACAAAGTACTAATCAACTACAAAGGGAAATGGTGACTTCACAGTAGGGAAAACTACAGATGCCAATGTGACCAGGTGATTCACATTACCATCACCAGAGGTGGGCTGAATTAACAACACATAGCCAGTCTCAATCCTAAAAAGCACAGCATCATTTCTGAGGAGTTCCTGCCAAGAAAGCAAGGCCCAAGCGTAGATGTGAGGAAACATCAAGCTGACTAAGGCTAAGGATCATCTTTCTGGAGTATAAGGCCTGTATTCTTTAAAACTGTCACAGACATAAGAAGTAGAACAGTTGAGGACATGAAAGGCAGGGAAAGGGAGAACAGTTTCAGACTGGACGAGGCTGAAGAGACTTGACAACAGCAGTGTATGTTTCTAGAAGGGACAGTGTGCCAGAAAGGAAGAAGAGTTGTTGGGAAAGTTGGTGAGATTTGAATGGAGCTGGGGTGGGGAGGTGCACGAGTCTGTGAATTGGGTGATGGTGTTGTGTTAATGTTGGAGGGTTATATGGTGAGTAAGTAGCAAAGTGTCCTTGATTTGGGGAAATAGACACTGAAGTATTTAGGGGTGATAGGACTTCATGGATGCAACTTGTTCTCAAAAGGCTCAGAAAACAACTACTTGTTTTATATATGTATATAATTAAATATTATATATAAATATAATAAATATATGTAGCACATACACACACAGATTGAGCCTATGTGATAAGATGTTTACAATTAGGAATCTGGATGGGGGAAGTATTCTGATAGTTTGAAAATAAAATCAAATTCAATTTCAACAAAGTTAATTTATCAATTTCAAAAAATATATATATTTTAAAAATGAACTAAAAGGAATGTCAGCTTTTTTCTTTTCGTTCCTTCTTTCCTTTTTTTTTTTTTAATTTTTTTTGTTTTTTAAACTGATGAGAGCTAAGTTGAAGGACATACAGCACTTTTCCACCCAACACCTGAGGACAGCCTCAAACCTTTCCTGCAGGAACAGTCTCTTTACTATACAGACTTAAACACTGGCATCCTGAGATCAGGTTGAGTCCCAAAGAGGATGAAGTTAGAGGCCGAGTCTTCTATTCCCTGTCCCTTCTCCCAAACTCACCATTTGCGTGAGTCTCTGACCAGCATATCCCAAATACAAATACCCAAAGAGGAGTGAGGGAAGGAACCTCTTCCTAGCTCAAGTCTCTCTACTTAGAAACACAAAGACTGAACATAAGTGTTATCCCTCAAAAGCCTTGTTTTGAGGAACCTCCTGTTTTTCAGATGTTGGTGGGTCCCCCAGGAGCTCCTCAATTATCTTGGGGTGCATCGAGCCAGGCAGTTGCCTGGGGATTCTCTTCTCTAGTCCTAAACCATCCACTGAGACCAAACATGTTGTTCTTACCATGGGTGTGAACGCTTTTGCTTTTACAGTTGATTCTGCTTCCTTACTATCTGCATGTGCTGTCAACTCTCAGGTGAGCAACTCTGTGCCAGGTTCAAAATCAGAACCACACTAGGTCATCTCCCCCATACCAATCCCCATCTGGGAAAGGCCTACTTCTTTCCTAGTTCTCAGGCCACATGGGAAACCTCTCCCAGCAAGTCAACCTGCTTGGGCAATCACTGGGCCTTAGTCTGTAGTGGCTCCTGAGTCATTTTTTGATGTTTCAGTCTGACCAGGGAATCAGTTCCATCTTTCTGCCTCCATCTGCCCAAGCTAGGCCACCAACAGCAACAGCTACTAGGGGAGTCCTCCCAGATCCCAGCCAGCACTTCCCCTTCTTTGGAATTGGTCTTTCCCCTTTGCCCTTCTGCCAGCCATCTCCCCACTAGCATTCAGTCAGCACATTTTAATTAGGTTTATATATATTTAATTTGTTTAATTAGGTTTTATACATTCTCAATTTACAAATGAGGAAAGTGATGTTTAGAGAGGTTTAAGATGCTTACCTAAGTTCAACAAGTGAAGACATGGCGGAGCCAGGACTTATACACCCTCTGACTACACAAGTTACACCCTGCATCTCAATCAGTGAGGTGTTCAAGGCTCCACACTCGTTGGTTTCTCACCTCTTCCCCAACACACCCCCTCTGTCCTCCTGTCACTGTAGTTAGTGCTCTGAACCACCAGCACTCTTATTCCTCCACTTTATCCATGCTCGTGTTTAAGTCTCAGAGGACTCTTTCTCATTCCTCATCTATAGAAATATCACTCCGTTTTAATTTTTTGGTTATTTTATTATTATTATTATTTTAAAGATTTCATTTATTTGATAGATCACAAGTAGGTAGGTAGAGGGAGAAGAAAGCAGGCTTCCCACTGAGCAGAGAGCCTGATGGGGGGCTTGATCTCAGGACCTGAGCTGAAGGCAGAGGCTTAACCCACTGAGCCACCCAGGTGCCCCTATTTTTTTTTTTTAAGATTCATTTATTCATTTGCTAGAGAGAGAGAGAAAGGGAAAGAGGGAGAGCACAAGCAGGGGGAGCAGTGGGCAGAGTGAGAAGGAGAAGCAGGCTCCCTCCTGAGCAGGGATCCCGATACTGGACTTCATCCCAGGACTCTGGGATCATGACCTGAGCCAAAAGCAACCGCTCAACCAACTGAGCCTCCCAGGCATCCCTCACTCCCGTTTTTAAAGCGTATTCAACTTAAATATAAATTATTGCATAAGTTTGCACTGCAGAAGACTCAGGAAAAATAACATTGAGGTTAGTAAAGTCCTGAAGGAACATGGAGTTGTTTACTAAATTCTACAATGTTAAAAGAAGGGGATATGTCATAGAGCTTCAAGAAGACAGTTTGGTGGCATGTAAGGAAGGACCACATGAAACTGAGTGTTAAATTAATGAAACATGTTATTCAAGGTATGATAAACCTGAAAGATCAGCCACTAGCACTGATTGAAACTTAGCTCAAAGCCAGTCCCAGGAGGTAAAAGGAAGAGCCCATGGTTTAAATGGAGAGACATGTGCTTAAGCACACAATTATAATACATTATGACATGTGCTGTAATTTGGTACAATGAGTGCTTTGGGTGGGTCTGGCTAAGGAAATCAGGTAGGGCTTTATAGGTGATGCTATACTTACTTCCAGAGAAGGAACAGGAATTTCTCAGATAGGTAAGTGGCAGCAGGGAGAAAAAGATGATCTAGGCAGATCAAGCAGGAGTATAAAAGCATGGTAATATGAGAGAGTATGATTGCCTTTGATATTTCTAGAGCAAAGGTGAGTGTGTGCATGTGTGCAAATCATGCACATGTATGTGTGTGTGAGTGTGAGACATTCATGAAGTTTGGGTGGCTGAAGAGTTCTAGGAAATAAGGCTAGGAGGGTGGCGTCAGGTTTTAACGTGAAGGGGTGATATGAAATGTTAATGAGTTTCACTCTTTTCTCTCTATATAGTTTTGAATAGCTGCATGATCAGATTTTCTTTTTGGAAAGATCATCTTGGTTGCAGTGTGGATAGTGAATTAAAGATAGTCAAGTCTAGAAGTAGAAAGTCCCGCAAGAAGGTTACTATAGTTGTTCAAGTGAGAGATGATGAGGGCTAGTGTGGTAGAAACTGTGGTGCTCGGCCCAGATCGCCTTTCATCAAGTGGGGGCCCCCATCCCCAGCAATGACTGTGGATGCTGATAACTCACAGCTGCCCCTTTCTCCAGAGAAGCACCCACCTCTGACTGCAGCTACCCTACCCAGAAAACAATATGTAATGCACCCCTGCCAACCACTGCCCTCCGTCAGTGACTGCTAGAGGTCTACAAGGGATTGGCCCTCTTGCCTGAAGGGGGCATAATTCCGCTGTGTGGTTAATGTTTCAAGTCCTTAACCTGTGGATCAGGCCGGGCTAGACTTTATCTGAGACACATGATAGGTTCTTTTCCTTTCTCTAGTCTGCTTCTCTCCCTCCCTGATAGGTTTTCCAAAATCCTCATTTGGACTCTCCTTCTAGGGAACCAGACCTAAGACAGCAAGTATTAACTGTTTACAAGGATGGCGATGCTTGATACACTGAACCAAGTAGAATTAGTATGCTTGACCACTAATTAGATGAATGAGAAAAAAGTGTGAGGGGAAAAAGAGATCTGGAATGTTCTCTAATTCTAGCTTGAGTCTAAGGGTGTACTATTCATTCACTGAAATATAAAGGAATAGTTCTGGGGTGGATGAGGGTGGAGATAAGTAATTCGGTTTTGGATAGGCTGGGTTAGAGACACGCAGGACATCCAAGCAGAAATAAAGAAGGCCATTAGTTTAGAGTTCAGAATAGGAAATCAGAGCTAGAGATGTAGATTTGGGAGTCAACAGCAAATAAATGAGTCACAATAGAGATCTTATGTTCACTATCCTGGCTTCATACTGGGAAAGTTATAGGATGCTACCCTATTGAATTTCCAAGTTAACATCAGGGAAGGTAATCTAGTTCTCCAATTTAGTCCTTTTGGTCCATTGTTAGAATTCTTAGCTGGATAATCTTGACCTGGCCTTTTTTTTTTTTTTTAATTCTTTAGTTCCTGTTGTGGCTTTCTGTCATCATTAGGGCCAAATGTAGTAAATGAATAATATAAAAATAACCACTTTGTTTACCATGAGTTATAGTCACATCACCGATGTGTATTATGACCACATGAAAAACATGCAGTGTTTCTTAGTCATTTTTTTCAGAGCCAGATGCACCTAAGGTTTCATAATGAAGGCCATTAACATCTTGAATCTGAAGAATGATTTTTATGCAATCGATCACTAGTAGACATTTAGCCTCAGTCTCTATCCTCTCTCCCTCAAAAGTAAAGAGATCAACTTTATGATGGAGGTCCGCCAAAGAAATTGCTTGTCAAAGCATGAACTGAATTGCAGCAAAGCCTGTAGAGTTTCCCAACAAGGGCAAGAGTTAGGCATGAAGCATGGGAGAAGACAGGAAAGAAACTAGTTCTCCTAACACATCTTCCAGAGTTCCTTACTGGTATAATATGAGGTAGGAAAGGGAAAATACATTTTTTACTCACTCAGCCATTGCTGAAGGCTTCCCCTCCAGCTACAAAAGATATTGACACAGTTTTGTTGCTCTGTATTTGCAATTCAGCATTCTCTTAAGGGCACCATCATTTTCTAGTCCTTAAATGGAAATGAGTTTAGTGTTTAAGTAGACCACTGTGCCTAAGACCAATTCATTTCTGTACCATTCCTTATTCAGATTACCTTTTTATTGGCAAAGCTAGCTGAGTTCCTGCTCTACAATTTACCCAGATCTTTTATTAGAAAATGTTTAGTCTTGTTCACTGTATCCTAATAATGAAAACTTACTGAACAATAATATTGGAGACTGTCCATGGGCCTTATCTAAACTTATATTTGAAATGATAAATACCATAGCAAATTTTTAACATTTTTGTTCCTGGCCATTCTATAAATTACAAAGAAATATGGTATGGTGAGTAATAGCACTTGTAGAGAAAAGCTCTGTTTCTGGAAGTTGTTTATTTTTTTAAAAGATTTTATTTATTTGACAGACAGAGATTACAAGTAGGCAGAGAGGCAGGCAGAGAGAGGAAGGGAAGCAGGCTCCCAGCTGAGCAGAGTCCGGGCTGATCCCAGGACCCTGGGATCATGACCCCAGCCGAAGACAGAGGCTTTAACCCACTGAGCCACCCAGGTGCCCCTGTTTCTGGAAATTTTGACAGTGAACTGAGATTTATGTGGCTACTCAATCATGTGAAAGGTGCATATAAGTTTAATGGGCAAGGTTTTTTTCCCTCCTCCCATTTTGCATAGCTACTATATATCTTCTTAAATATTAATACAGAAACAAAAATATTGTCTATTTACAAACCCTAGGAAATACCCAGGCTCCTTTTCAGTATACCTGGCACTCCTGTGATACCTTCTCCTGAAATAAACATAATACTATATTTTAGTATTATATTACCGAGCTATGTTTTCCCCATTTTAGTAAGAGATCATTTAATAGTTTTTCCTCTTAATATTTTAGCAAGTTGCCTTTAAAGAATGATTTTTTAAAAATATCCATAGGGGTGCCTGGGTGGCTCAGTCAATAAGCACCTGCCTTCTTCTCAGGTCATGATCTCAGGGTCCTGGGATTGAATCCCACATGGGGCTTCCTGCCTACTTCTCCCACTCCCACTCGCCCTGCTCGTGTTCCTCTCTCGCTGGCTCTGTGTGTCAAATAAATAAAATCTTTAAAAAAAAATCCATATACTGTATATACACGTAAGGAATCCACCTTGTCCTCCCAATTCACCAAGCTCACAGAACATAGAGCCAAAACAATCTCTTGGTCTTCTTTCCCATCCTCACCCTTCCTCCTCCGTATCTTCTAAATCTGACCCAGGAAGAGGTAAGCCTCTAAACTTTTCTTCTTGAGTTGCAATGGGATTTATCCTAGGGTCCCAAAGGCAGTCGTTACAGTTTGGTTTAGTGGAACCCGACTACTTGGTTCTACTCTAAGTGCCACTTAATAACTGCAATAATAGCTGATCTTGAGGAAGATACTTCTCTGTCACTTAAGTTTGTTTCCTCATCTGTAAAACGGGGATAACAGAGAAATGAGCTAATTCTTACAAAGCATATTAGAATAGTAGCTGTCGCACAGTAAGTTTGGAGCATTAGCCACAACTAGTACTATCATGGACCTCAGTCCATGGTGGCGAATCAGTTTGTTGGACTTTAGAAATCTGGCCAAAACACAATGAACAAGAAGGAAGTTTGGAGAGGAAAGGCCGGCTTTCTAATTCGGTCTCCTATTTAAAGCAAATCTGAGTGCAGTCAAGAAACAGGGCAAAAAAAAAAAAAGAAACAGGGCAGATACTAGGAACGCCGCCTGCAACACAGACTGCAAAGTTGGAAAAGGTACAGCGAAACCGCGCACACACCCCCGCCAGGACCGAGACAAACCCCCAGCCTCCAGACTTGCAGGCGAAAGCGGGCCCTTCCCGGCGAGGGGCGGAAGTGGTCCGGACACGCCCAGGTTGGTCGCGACGAACTACCAGTCCGGGGAGGCGCCCCCTGGGGACCAATCGCTCTCGGGTTCCGCCTTCAGGGGGTGGGAGAACCGGGACGTCACGCACCTTGGGCGGGGCCTCTGCGCCTCGGCTCCTGCTCAGGTAGGCGAGTCACAGTCAGCTAGACGAGGTTGAGAGCGTGATAAGGTCCGGAACCGGGCGGGGGTAGAAGCGGGAAAGAGGTGAGATATGAATGTCGGAGATGAGAAATAGGAAGCAACAGGGAAGAAAGAGATAGTGGGAGCTTGAGAGGGGCTGAAGAAATGGGGACAGGGAGGGAGAGGTGTAGGGGGAGCGGCGCGGTGAGGGGACTTAAGGACAAGGAAGGGAGAGTGCAAGAGGGACGCTGAATGGGTAAAGGGAAGAATAGGATAACCCACCCGAGTTTGGGTAGCCTAGGCGTTCAAGCTGAGTGGGGCCGCAAAGCAAAGCCTGGGAGTGTGTCGGGAGTCCGCTGTCGCCTGGACATCTGATCACCAATTTAGCGCCCCTTTTGCATCAAACTGACACATGCACATTAATTTGAGTGCAGAGGTGATGTCTGGTCCTTGAAGAGGTGACTGATACATAGAATTTTGCAGAGGTGATGTCTGGTCCTTGAAGAGGTGACTGATACACAGAATTTTCCTTAGCCCCACTGAGTGGGACTGTCATTCTTATCAAAGGACTGGGCCTAGACAACCAGATAAGCAGATTCATCCTCTAAATTACTGCAAGATCACCTGCACATCCTCCAGTTTGGAGAAAGGCATCCCTCTTCTTACCTCTGCCTTTACAGGATACCTGGCACTTTGACTTATGTGACACATTCTCTTGACGTGAACTCCCTGAAGACATTTCTACTGAATTTTCTGCTGCCTTTCTGATAACATTTCTTTTTTTTTTTTTTAAGATTTTATTTATTTATTTGTCAGAGAGAGAAGGAGAGAGAGTGAGCGAGCGAGCACAGGCAGACAGAGTGGCAGGCAGAGGCAGAGGGAGAAGCAGGCTCCCTGCTGAGCAAGGAGCCGGATGTGGGACTCGAACCCAGGACGCTGGGATCATGACCTGAGCCGAAGGCAGCTGCTTAACCAACTGAGCCACCCAGGCGTCCCACTGATAACATTTCTTTCATCAACTTTCATGTTATTTTCTGTAGTAGTACCTCCTTCCATCCCACTGCCACCTAAAAAGCCTAGCCTTGATCTCTAGACTTGTAGACTGGTAAAGCAGGAATGGGCCTTCTGAGATAATGTAGTAGGGATGTGTCATTTTTAGGTAAAACGACAGCAACAAAAACCCCACAAAACCCTTGAGACTCATAAAGTGAGTGAAAGTGATATGTATTGAGACCTTAGTAAGTACTAGATACTGTGCAGCTTATACGTTCTTCAAAAACCTAAGGTGTAGGTGCTTTTGTCCCCTTTTTACAAATAAAAAATAGGCTAAGAGTGATTAACTTCCTAATTTGTGTTAGTGCTGGAATTTGATCTCAGGAAATCTGACTTTAAAACCCATCTGCTTAACTAATTGAGTAAAAAGAAATATTAGATAGTGGTAGGACTGTGATACCAATTCAGTTGAATGCTTTTTTTTTCTTTCAGCCACACCGTAGTTTCCATTTAAGTCTAAAGCTCTTTTTTTTTTTTTGCAAGTTCAGTTACCTATACTGTATATGAATGGAATATAAATCTACTTCACTACATTGAGTTCCTTCTGTCAGATTGCTTCTATAAAACACTTCAGTTTCAAGAAAAAATTATATTTTGAGGTCCCTGCGAAGTTAGGGAATGCTGACTTTACAGCTCTGACTATAGTAGTAGATTTTGCCATGGCTACTATGGAATAGGCAATTAGGCAGGGGTGGGAGGAAGTTGAGAAATACAGCTGGAAATTATTGGAATGATAGCTGTTAGCACTTCAGGGCTTACCCTATTGCCTTTCCCTCAACTCAAGGCCTCCAGAGTTTTAGGTGTGGCTTGGGCAAGCTCTAAACCTAGAAATAATCATCTTACACTCTAGGTACTAACTTCTGCTTACTATATCATGAGTCTGGAGCTTCTCATCTTCCATTACCATTTTTCTTTCATGTGCAACTCTCGACACAATGAGCAGTGCCATAATTTCTGTTATCTCATGAAATTATGCAATAATCCCAAATCCTTATCACATAGAATTTCTTTTCCGTGATATTCATTGCCTTCTTTTAAAAGACTTAGTATATTTATTTGAGAGAGTGGGAGAACACAAGCTAGGGATATATATACCATAATTTGTTTATCCATTCATCTATTAAAGGACATTTGGACTGTTTCTACCTTTTGGCCATTGTGAGTAATGCTGACATGAATATATGCACATATGTGTACTTGATTGAGCCCCCGTTTTCAATTCTTCCACCTATACACCTACGAATGGGATTGCTGGGTCATATGGCTAAGTCTATGTTGAACTTTTTGAGGAACCATCAAACTGTTTTTCATAGCAGTTGCCCGATGTTACATTTCCACCAGCAGTATACAAGGGTTCCAGTTTCTCCCTATCTTCATCAAAATTTATTTTCCATTTTAAAAATAGTCATATTAGTGGGCTTAGAGTGGTATCTCATTGTGGTTTTCATTTGCATTTCCCTAGTGACCAGTGATGTTGAGCATCTCTTCCTGTTTAGCTAACCAGTAGCATCAGTTTATCCCTCAAGACTCTAATCCCCATCTCAAAATTCTTTCTTGCTGTGTCCACCATCCCAGAACTGTTATTTTGTTCAGTCCTAATCAAGGGGTAGTGTTGGAAACCTGCCTTAAACCCAGTGTCAACACCTCACGAATATCTCAACTTTGCCATCCCCCTCTGAGAGGCTACTAGTAGACTGTTAAGTTAGCACTTATTCCCTTAAGTAAGAATAAACTCAGCTTCATTTTATCAACAGGTTTTTTAGCAATGTTTGGTGAAACCAAACTCATAACTTCTTACAAAGTAGTACAGAAAACCCCACCAGAGAGGAAAGTGGAAGAAAAAGGATAAAAAAGTTTAAAAAGATCAATTCAGGAGACCTATTACCCAATTTACAGGAACTCCAAACAAAACGAGAACAGGGAAAATAGAAAAACATCAAAGAAGTAATTCCAGGAAGTTTCCCAGAACTGAAGGACATATATTTCCAGAAGAGAAGGCATGATGAATTAAAGGAGACTCATACCAAAGTTAAAATCAAGATTGTAAAATTTCAGAAAAAGAGGAATCTAAGGCAAAGGGGAAAATTCTTGGTTGCCTGCAGATTAAGATTATTGCCACCAGATGGCAGTATTGCCTCAAAGGCTCTATTCCTAAAATGGTGTTTTTCTTTTAAGATTTCTCCACTTTCCAGAAGCTTTAGAAAAGAGGTAGGCTTGGTTTGGATTATTTCCATCTAGTCATGCTCTATCAGAGCCGTCACTCCTGATTTCTTCCTAAAAGGCACTCCTAAAAGGTCGCCATACAATCTGCCTGAAGGAAGAAAAAAGACTCAATTATCTTTTAGGAATTGGTTCATGAGGCTCCAGGGGGAAAAAAGACTCTTAAGAGAATGGACTCTGAAGTATAATTGTCTGTTTTACAGAGGAGGACTCCTGTTATTCAGGGATTCTACAAAGCACTTATGCAGTCATTCTCTCAACACGTTTCATTGATGCCTACTATATGCTAGGCATTAGCAATAACACAGGGAAGAAAATCAGACATGATCTTTGTCTTCAGGGAGCTTATATTCTGAGGGGAGAAATATTTAAAAAAAAAACAAGTGAAGCTAAATCACATATCTATCTGAGGAATTTGATAGAGGTCAAGGTGAAAGTAAGCAGACCAATTGTGTAGGTGGGAGTTACAGATGACTTGGATTAGGGTGGTATTAGGAGAAAGAGAAGTAGATTAATTCAAGATGGATTGGAGGTAGAATTGACAGGACTTTGTCATTGGATATGGGAGGTCAGAGAGCAGATGTATTAACATCTCTGGGTTGAGCAAATGGCTGGATGCACGGGTTGGCATTTTCTTAGGTAGAGAAGACCTGAGGAAAGAGAGGATTTGGAGGATAGAATGGTAGATAAGAATCAAGATTTCAGTGAAAAATGTTTGTGTGTTTTTTTAAGATTTTATTTATTTATTTGACACAGAGAGAGAGAGAGAAAGAGAGAGAGTACAAGCAGGGGAAGCAGCATAGGGAGAGAGTGAAGCAGGCTCTCCACTGAGCAGGGAGCCTGGGTCAAGTCTTGAACCCAGAACGCTGGGATCATGACCTGAGTGGAAGGCAGATGCTTAATCAACTGAGCCACCCAAGCCCTCAGTGGAAAATGTTAATTAAATTGCTCCTCCCCAGGTACTTAGGTTCTGATGGATGTCACTTAACCTGGCTAGGATGAAGTTTGCACCAGTCTACTGCCCAATAGAATGGCTTGGACTGGTATAATTGCTTTAAATTACCTTACAGATGGCACTCGTTTAAAAATTGCTGTTAAATCACTCATTCTACTGACCGATAGCAAAATCTGCTTAAATTTTCAGTGTTGTTGTTGTTTTTCCGAGCTGGGCATTTGAGAGTTAGAGAGAACAAGGCAGGGTGCCTGGCTGGCTCAGTCAGTAGAACATGTGACACCTGATCTTGGGGTTGTGAGTTCGAGCCCCATGTTGGGTGTAGAGATTATTTAAAGATAAAATCTTTAAAAAAAAAAAAAGGACAGAGCACCTTTTACATTTTATATTTTGTACTCTATTCATAAGGGGGACACAATCTAAAAGAAAACTTCTAGAAATGCAAGACCACTTATTTTGATGGATCTTCTCAAGTTTCTATGTACAGGTAAGATCCTGAGTGTGATTCGGAGATGACAGAGATGAAAACTTTTTCCCTTGACTTTGAAGATAGAGACCATGTTTTGTCCCCAACGTAGTGCCCGATACATAGGTACTCAATAAATACGTGTTGAAAAGAGGCCTCTCCATCTGGATTGTTTTCCAGGCTTCAGCCCTCAGTTGAACTCTCCATAGGACCTGAAATACCTCATATTACCTACTTCCCAAAAAGCTGTTACATAACCTGTGGGCTGGGAGCAGGTACCTCTCCAAACTTCACATGGGTAAAGACCCTATCACCAGATGTGTTAGAAAAAGACAGGTGCCCCACTGCACAGGAATATTTTGCCATTATTACCACTGTGTTAAGGCAAAGTTTAAAATCAACTTAGCCCTCAGTATCAGTGTTTTCATTTGTAACCTGGAGGTTGAGTATTCTGTACTGTAAGTATAATCAACAGGTACCCCACTCGTCTTCTTTGATTCACTCTCTGCATTTTCTCTGCACCTGTTTGCTTGCACCTTTGGACTATGCTTTTTTGAAGGTAAGAATTATATCTTTTTAAACTTTTATACAGTGTAGAACAGTGCTATTTTATAGTCGTGGTAATGCTATGTATGAAGGGATGGCCTAGGAGAGCTTTAGCTCCCCCTACCAGTTTTCACAAACCCCACAACCCTCCTTCGGAATCATAATTAATATATAAAAAGAGAAAAGTTTATGAATTACAAATAAAAGCATTTTTAGAAAACACATTATTTTTATCATTGTGTAGTGTGCAATCTAAGTAAAAACAGCGTGCTTACAATGCAGGAGTAACATGAAGTTTAGACAAGTCTTGTAGCTTCCTCTTCCCACCAGATTGCTACTCCCACGAATTTCCAGGGTAAAGAAATCTGACACTCTTAATGCTCAAGATTGTTAACAGCTGTTGTTAAAAGAATGGGTGCCAGTGCCTGGCAAAGGATGTAGCATTCCCCTGAGAGTCTCTCATTCTTTGTCTTTCCTTCTCCTGTTGGGTTATATTGTCTTTGTGCTGTGGCCTGTATTCTGGGTTTGCAGAGGATTCTGTTCTTATTCATCTTCACATGGGTGATTCTGATCCAAAGCTTTTTAGGGAGTAAATTCTTTGGGAAGTGACATGTCTAAAGTACTATGAAAAGTCCCCCTTGAACATTTTGCCTGAAATGTTAAGTAAGGAAAAAGTCAGGCTGCCATCTGGAAGTCAGACTCTGTTTCAAGTTCTTTCAAAGCAATGCAGATATGAGATATTTAAACTAAAATTCTGGGAAGTTTTTAATGTACCAAGTTTTGGCTCAAAGCATTTGGGGAAGGTAGTTTGGAAACATCATAGCACATTTATACCTCAACCTAAATAATAAAATGTGTAAAATAGTTTTCCTATATATTACTTTCCTTCATTTCAGAAGACTTTTCTAGGGGTGCCTGGGCAGCTCAGTCCGTTGAATGTCCTACTCTTGGTTTCAGTTCAGGTTGTGATCGTGGATGCTACATTTTGGGGTAATTTGCTATGCAGCAATAGGTAACTACTACACTGACCTAGTTAGATACTTAATCATAAAGTTACAATGATAAAAACAGTTTGGTATATTATGCAGAAATCTACACTTAAATGGAACAGTATTGAGAGTCTAAAAATTGAAAATGTATATGAAAATTTTGTGTATGATGCAGGCATCATTCCAAATCAGTGCAGAAAATAATAGGTAAATAAATGACATTGGGATAATTACATAGCCACTTAGAACTTGCTTTATTTCAAATTCTACTTCTTCGTTGCTAGCATATAGGGAAGTGGTGGGCTTTTGTATATAAATCTTGTATCTGATATTTAATCGCTTGACAGTTTGAGGAGTTTTTCTGTTGATTCTTTCAGATTTTTTAAAAAATTTATTTATTTGTCAGAGAGAGAGAGAGAGAGTGAGCGAGCACAGGCAGAGTGGCAGGCAGAGGCAGAGGCAGAGGGAGAAGCAGGCTCCCTGCCGAGCAAGGAGCCTGATGTGGGACTTGATCCCAGGACGCTGGGATCATGACCTGAGCCGAAGGCAGCCGCTTAACCAACTGAGCCACCCAGGCATCCTGATTCTTTCAGATTTTTTACATAGCAATCACTTTGTGAACAAATACAGTTTTATTTCTTCCTTCCCAATTTGTTTATGTTCTTTTTTCTTTTCTTGCCTTAGTGCATTAGCAAGAACTCCCAGAGTGGTGTCCAGAGAAAAGGAGTGGTAAAAAGGGACAACCTTGCCTTGTTCCTGATCTTAGTGGGAAAGCTTCTAATTTTCACCATTAAGTGTGATGTTAGTTTTAGGTTTCTATAGATGTTCTTTATCTTCGAGGAAGTTGAGGAAGCTTTCTCTATTCCTAGTATTCTGATAGATTTTATCAGGAATGGGTGTGGGATTTGTCAAATGGTTTTTCGGCATCTATTGATATGATTATGTGATTTTCTTTAGCCCCTTAGTGTGATGGATTACATGACTGATTTTTCAAATGTTGAACCAATCTTGCATATCTGGGATAAATCCCATTTGGTCATGGCAGATAATTCTCTTTATACATTATTTGATTTGGGTTACTAATATTTTTATATCTATATTCATGAGAATCTGTCTGTAGTTTCCTTTTCTTATAATGTCTTTGATTTTGGTATCAGGGTAATTCTGACCTCACAGAATCAGTTAGGAAGTATTCTCTCTGCTTCTATTTTCAGGATGAGATTATGGAGAATTGGCATAATTTCTGCCTTAAATGTTTGGTAGTTTTCACCAGTGAACCCATCTGGGCATAATGTTTTGGTTTTTTGGGTTTTTTTTAAAGACTTTTTTATTTTTTATTTGTTTTTTAATTTAATTGACAGAGATGACAAGTAGGCAGATAGGCAGGCAGAGAGAGAGGGGCAAGCAGGCTCCCTGCTGAGCAGAGAGCCCAATGTGGGGGGCTGGATCCTAGGACCCTGACATCATGACCTGAGCCGAAGGCAGAGGCTTTAACCCACTGAGCCAGCCAGGCACCCCTGGGCATAATGTTTTTTTTAAAACAAATTAGAAAAAAAAAACCAAAACACATTTCACTGAAATAAGATGAAATAAAAATTCACTTATTTAAACTTATTAGATTTAAATAAAACTGATTTTTCTCCCTAAAAATAATAGTCATATTTTCTATATTAATCCTGGATAAGCCACAAAACACTTATTTTTCTAAGTTTTCCAGGTCAAGATGAGGAAGTAGATACAGTCACAGAAAAAGAAGAAAACAGATCAGTTCTCAGAATCCATGGTCTCTGGATGTAGTTTGATCATGAAACAGAAGTGTTTAATATATACCTACTCAAAAGCTTAAGACTTAGGAAGATGTAGCTTAACAAAGTAATAAATAGCAACAACCAGTTAGGAACAAGAATGGTAGGCTCTCCCATTTGAACTTCAACTGTAACTTGTTCCTTTAGGTTCACATGATAAAGGCAAAACCTGTACTGACACTCTTGTTTAATGAGCTCACAGTTTCTTTCTCTCTGATAACTTTCATTAACTGTGCATTACAAATCTTTACCAGTATACTTAGTCAGTTGTGAGATTCATTGTAACATTTTATAAAATCTATTCTTTCCTCATACTCCTTCTCAAAATTTATTCCTTTCAAGAAGTGATAACTCAATACAGCTGGATCCACAGTGAGAATAAATGCCATATCCAAAATGACTTTAAACATTTCTAGAGTGCCAGAACCAGAGATCATGCAGAAATGAAACTTTGTACTTGCAATACTTTCTTCTGGAAGAACAGGTAAATCTTCAAGGTGTGAGTATTTGTGGTTGTTTACACAGATGATCAGTGGCTAAAGTATTCAATAAGAGATGTATAGGCAAAGATACTCAGTGATTAAGTGAATTGTATATACTTTACACCTTTTCCACCAAATATTAAATATAGGAGAAAACCTTTTTTTTTTTTTTTAATTTTACCTATTGGGTGCCTGGGCGGCTCAGTTGGTGAGGGTCTGCCTTCAGTTCAGGTCATGATTCCAGGGTCCTGGGACTGAGTCCCATGTTGGGCTCCCTGCTTTGCAGGGAGTCTGCTTCTCCTTCTTCCTCTGCCCCCGCTTCCTGCTTGTGTTCTCTCTCTCTCAAATAAATAAATAAAAATCTTTAAAAAAAAAGATTTTGTTTATTTGAGCAAGAGAAAGAGAGAGTAAACAGGGAGGGGGAGGGTCAGAGGCAGAACCAGTTTCCCCATTGAGCAGGGATCCTGACCCAGGGCTCTAACCCAGGACCTGGCATCATGACCTGAGTGGGAGGCAGAAGCTAAACTGACTTAACCCCTAGGCGCCCCAGGAGAAGACCTATTTTTTAACATTCTCTTAAGTACTTTTTATAGTTACAAATTACCTGTAGGAAGCACTGACTTGTTTGTGTAGAATTTGATATGTGTATCTACCATTAAATCCAGATCATGTTTATATAAGTTTATGTTAAGCAAAACCAAGTTACTTGAACTTCATTCTGTCAAAGTCGTCCTCAGGAATTCCTTGAGATGCTTTGGGCATCTTCAGAGCACTCATTGTCAAATTTAATTACAGGAAGAATACATAAGACTTTCAGCCATGCATAAGCATTAGGAGAAACTTGGAGTCAGGCTGATGGAGGGCTTCCTAAGTAGAGGTTGGGAGCTCTACCTCTTTCCTTCTGTGTTTCTACTTAATTTTCTACCAGTGAAGCTGGGCTGAGAGTGTCAGATTTGGCTAAGTCACTTCTGTACAAGTCAACATGGTGTTTCTCTGATATGTTGAATTTAAGCTGTCCTGTGACAGTACCCGAGATCAGGGTTTACAAGCTTTGGGGGTATGTTCTGAGACTGTATCTTTAAGTCCCTGAGTAATGTCTTCCACTGTTGGAATGCTCCGGGATCCTTCATAGTAATTCTCAGAGGTTAGTTGAGATTCCAGGTTAGCTTGCTGAGCTCTGTGTAATTTTTCAGAGAGTTTCGTTTGAATATCCAGTTGGCTATCAAACTTATGGCTTCCTCAAACCCAAAAAAGTCCATGGTAAGCTTTAACATTTTCCTTACCTCATTAGTGAATGCAGCACTGCAGTGGAGCGCTAGCTGCAAAGAAAACATGCAAGATGTGTCCTGTGGGGATTTTGTCCAAGGGCTCTTACAAAAGGTAGGACTTTTTTGCAAAGATTAAGATAGGATATTTTTAAGAACAACAGTGACAAAAATAAAATAAAAATCTGTTGATAGCACAGCAGAGGGACAGATTCTTAGCTAGCCATAACTACTCCATCTAATATTTGTGTCTCCACTGGGGTCAGTTTTATCCCCAGAGGACTTCTGGCAATATCTGGAGACATTTCTGATTGTCATGACTTGAGATGGAGGGCACCCCTGGCATCTAGGGGCAGAGACCAGGGATGCCGCTAACCATCCTACAATGTAGAGTATAGCCCCACAACAAAGAATTATGTTAAACATGCCATCTGAATGTCACTCATGCCAAAGTTGTAAGAAATCTTGTTTTAACCTAATAGTTTGATTCTTCAACTTGCAGTTGATCTCCCACATATGGGTAGTTTGTCTATATACTTATTGTTTGTTAAGGCTGGCAAAGTATAGAATATTGGGGGATAACAGCTAGTTGCACTCCATGGGAGGCTAATAAGGGTACTGGGCATGAGACCTGTCAGCTACAGCAAGTGAGTGCAAGAATGAATCCATAATTTCAGGAAGCAATATCATCTTTTTTTTTTTTAAGAAATATTGTCTTTTAATGGCTTCCTTCCTGTGACGTTATGAACTATAATAAGAAATATGTATTTGGTCTTTGTCTTGTTCCTAAGACAAAACTTCTAAAACCCTAGGAATTTAAGTGGTGAGAGAATGGTGCTTCTTGTTATGTTAATGAGGTGGCTTTTGGAATGCCCCTCGGTCACCCAAAAATGGGGCCATATTTCCTGGAAGAACATATGGGTTGGTGGTTGAATTGATCTCCAAAGGGTGATGATTTAATCAGTTTTGCCCCTGTCATGAAGTCTCCATAAAGACCTAAAAATGGACAGAATCTGGACAGCTTCCAGGTTGGTGAACACAAGGAGGTGCTGGGAGAGAAGCACACCCAGGCTGGGCATGGAAGCTCTGTGTCCCTTTGCCATATACCTTGCCCTAAACATCTCTTCCATCTGGGTGTTCATCTGTATCCTTTTTCATATCCTTTTATAATAAACTGGTAAATGTATGTAAATGTTTCCCTGAGTTCTATGAGCTGCTCCAGCTAATAAGTTGAATCTGAAAGGGTAGAGGTTAGGAGAACCTTTGATTTATAGCCAGTTGCTAAGAAGCACAGCTAACAACCTGGACTTGGCAACCGGCATCTGAAATAACAGCGAGTGGATCTCTGGAACCTCCAAACAATAGCTGGTTGGTCAGAAGCACAGGTGTTAACCTGAGCTTGTAATTGGCTTCTGAAGTAGAGAGTGGTCTTTTGGGATTGAGCCCTGTGCCTTTGAAATCGGGTGTTCTCTCCAGGTAGATACTTCAGAATTGAGTCAAACTGTAGAACACCTATCTGGTGTCCTGAGCATTGCTTGGTGGTGTTGGGGGAGACCTTCTCCATACACATGCTGGCATTGGTCTTAGAACCATTTTACTTCCCTAGAAAACTCTAGTAGTATCCCTGGTGAATTTTTAACTTCTCTTATAAATGCTCGTTCTATGTTGGTGGCTTGAGATTGTACCCTTCCCTTATACCTGGATTTTGTCTCTTCTGTGCCAGACTTGATTTTATTTGTGCCTCAGAGTGATGCTTTCAGGTTGACTTTAACCTATAAACTCTGTGTATCTTAGGACAACCCTGACACAGTACCATATCCAACACAGTCTCCAGGGCCTTGCTAGTTTGGGGTGGAGTGAGGGTAGAGTTTAAACACTTACAACCAAATTGTTAGCAAATTGTTAATCCATGTGTCTCTAAAGTTCAGCATTAGTGAATACCTCTAGGTTAGATTTTATAGTAATTTACCTGCAATTAGAGCATAGTCTATATTACTTAAAGTTATAAAGCTTTTCTAGTACTGACTAGTGCTACTGCCCCTCAGAACAATGTATTACTTAAACTATAACCCCTGGAGGATTTTACTAGTTACCAAGCACATTTAGATATGGCCTTAAGAAAAACATATACTGGCAACAGGTCTTTGGGGAGAAGGACGATATAGGACCGTGAAGCTGGGCAGCTGGGGAAGCCAGGCTCACCTGCTTCCCTTTTCCGTTGTCGCTCCTTTCTGTTCCCAGAAGCGCCCGTTGTTATTTAGATGATTCCTTTGAATGGGCTTGGTTAACTATAAACTTTATCCTTCTTGTTTGTCCACAAGATCTGAGACTAATGTTTGACCTTCATTTATTCCTCTGTTGGCTGTTGTTTCTATCTAATAAAAGTGAGACTGTGGAGTTGTTCGGGGCAGCAGTCTTTTTGACTGTTGTTCCCTGCTCCCAATCTCTTGTAGCTGACTTGTTTGTGCCTAATTCTTCTCCCGTTCACCGACTGGAAGCGGCAGACTAGCTATGTAAGTTTTGTTTTAGTATTACAAACGAGGTGTCTGTGACCATAGCTCAGTTGAGCATTCAGCATTCTACACATATGCAGAAATGGGTTTGGCCAGTTGGACTAAATTAGCTGATCCCAATTGTTTACGATATTCAGCCAGATAAATGTTTAATCATAAGTTGGTAACTAGTCCCAGATTTGTTTTATCAACCAGCCATAAAACCACTGTCATAGGACAATCCCAAATTGATTGGCAGCTATGTTTCATGTATTACTCCAGAATGTTTATATTATACATATGAAAAAGATATTACAAGTTTGTTTTGATTTATCTTACAAGCATACATTTTTTAAAAAGGCATAAATATTTTCAGTTGAGTTTCTTAACTCTGGCTTTATTTTCTGAGATTTTTTTTAGCCTTCCTCCTGTGATCTTAAAAGGTTTTTTTAGTCATCCTCTCTCCTAGTTACCTATTGTTGCATAACAAACCACCTCCAAATCTAGCAACATGAAAAAAGCGGTTTTACTGTCCTCGAAGAATTCTGATAAGGGCATGGTGGGGATGTTTTGCCTCTGTTCCATTCTGTCCACGGCTTACCCAGGAAGAGTCAGTGTTGAGTGGTGACTTGAATAGCTGGGAACTGGAATCATGAGAAGACTTCTTCACTCACATGCCAGCACCTGGGCTAGGATGACACAAAAGCTAGACTCAGCCGGAGCTGTTGACTAGATCACTTACCTAGGGCCAATCTCTGTCTGGCTTGGGCTTCTTACTGGTGGTGGCTAAGTTCCAAGAGGGAATTTCCCGAGTGTGAGTGTTACAGGAGACCCGGGTGGAAGCTATAGGGCCTTTTATGACCTACTTTCAGAAGTCACATGACGTTTCTTCCATACTCTGCAATAGAGAGGAGTGAACCGTGGCCTCCTGCCAAATCCAGCCTGCCACCTGTCATAAATAAAGTGTTATTGGAACATAGCCACGTCCATTTCTTTGCATTTCATCTTTGGCTGCTTTTATGCTATGATGCAGACTTGAATAGTTGCAACAGAGACTGTATGGTCTGCAAAGCCCAAGATATTAACTATCTGGCCCTTTACAGAAAAGATTTGCTGAGCCCTGCTCTATCAGCTAAAGCAATCACACCCACTCAGTGTCAGTGTGAACCCCACTCTTGGTGGGAGGTAAGTCACAGAAAGTACAGTCTTTTTTGAAAATTACCGTAACATCTATTTACCTCTCAGGGTTTTTTTTTTAAGATTTTATTTATTCATTTGAGAGAGAGAGAGGGAGAACACAGAGGTAGAGGGAAAGGGAGGAGCAGATACCCAAGGAGCAGAGAGCCCAATGCAGGACTTGATTCTGGGACCCCAAGATCACCACCCAAGCTGAATGCAGTTGCCCGACTGAGTGAACCACCCAGATTTTTTTTGTGTGTAATTTTAGAAATACTTTTATCCAGATGTTGATAGGGAGGGGAATTAAGAGGAAGAGAATGTAACTTCTAACAAGTCATACATTTATTGCAAGAACTGAATACTAATAAAGATTTTTTTTTTGGTAAATACATTTTGTCATAAGGGAAAAGTAAAACGAAAATGTATTCCAAAAACTAGCTTTGCTTTATCCTTCTATTTTAGATCCTTCTATTTAGATTTTTCTTTTATTATGATTAAATATACATAACATAAAATTTGCCATTTTAACCATATTTAGGTATACAGTTCAGTGGCATTAAATACAGCTGACTCTTGAACAACATAAGTTTGAACTGCATGGGTCCAGTTATACTTACAATATTATAGTACATCACTATAGATTTATTTTCTCTTATGATTTAAAAAATTTTTATTTAAATTCAATTTAATTATCATACACTGTATTATTAGTTTCAGAGGTTACCTCTCTTTTTTTTTTTAAGATTTTATTTATTGGGGATGCCTAGGTAGCTCAATTGGTTAAGCAGCTGCCTTCGGCTCAGGTCATGATCCCAGAGTCCTGGGATCAAGCCCCACATCGGGCTCCTTGCTTGACAGGGAGCCTGCTTCTCCCTCTGCCTCTGCCTGCCACTCTGTCTGCCTGTGCTCGCTCTCACTCCTCGCTCTCTGACAAATAAATAAATAAATAAAATCTTAAGGAAAAAAAAAAGATTTTATTTATTTATTTGACAGAGACACAGCAAGTGAGAGAGAACACAAGCAGAGGGAGTGGGAGAGGGAGAGGCAGGCTTCCCATCAAGCAGGGAGCCCGATGCAGGGCTTGATGCGGGGCTTGATGTGGGGCTCCATCCCAGGACTCTGGGATCATGACCTGAACCGAAGGCAGACACCTAATGACTGAGCTACCCAGGCATCCCCAGAGGGTTGCCTCTTAGATTTTAATCCTTGTTTGGATTTTAATTTTGTAAGCTACTTAAAATAGCCCTTCTCACTATGTGAATGCATGCTGAAATTCTGTAAGAACAAGTTAAAAAGTGGGAGTCAACCATGTTATTTCAAGTTTTATTCTTTTGAAAATTTGCCTGTGTCAGCTCCTGTGGGTAAATATTTTGCTGTCAATTTTTTCAAAGAAAGGTTAGATGAGTTAACCCATGTTCACAGAGTTAATGCAAGGATAAAGAAGGATAAACTTCTTTAAAAAAAAATACAGAAAGAAAGTAGAGAGAGAGATGGTAAACAGTTGTCCAAACAGTTAAGCTTCATTTGGTCTATGAGTTTCAGGTTTTAGAAATCACTATTTATGAAAAAATTTTTATTTAAATATGCTATACTAGTACCATTTTAATTAACCCCGATTTCCTCATCTATGTAATTAAAGGGTTGGGTAGTCAGTGGTTCTCAACCCTGGCTGCATATTCAAATCCTGGGGGGGGGCCCAGGTCCTTATCTTAGATAAGTAAATCAGAATGTCTGGAGGTTGGGCCCCCACAGGTTTTAAAAGTTCCTCAGGTTATTTTCATATATACCCAGCACAGAGTAAGAGGTGGTTAGGTGACTGTGGGCTCCTTTATAGACGGTAATATTTTCTTGTTCTGTGGTTGTAAAGGGGATATGGAAATGGAAAGTTTCCCCATAATTTTTTGCTTATGCTAATTGAGAAAATTATTTGGAATAGAAGTTGTACATTTTAATATGATAACCAGCATGATTTAGTATCTCACAGTCATTGGGACTTGCTGATTTAGCATGAACCTAAGTCAGATATTTTAATTTTCACCTATCTTTGACTGACTAATTATCCATCATTTCACACTACTGAGGCCGACTTTCTATTTGTTTGTTAAAGAACATGCTAGTATGACACCTCTTTTCAGAATGAGATCGAACACATCTGCAGGTATATATTAACAATGTTTCTCAAACTTAAGTGTGCACATGAATCACATGGGGAATCTTGTTAAAATGTAGATTCTGATTCAGTAATTTTGGGGTGAGAATCTGACTTAAGAATCTGCATTTCTAAAAAAAAAA
>PISX010014739.1:0-52013 GCA_004024625.1 Mellivora capensis
TTTATTTCCCTGATTCTGTTTTCGTGGCTTCTAAGCTGTTTGTTCCAGGCTTCCTCCTGATCCTTTCTCTCTATCTGTTTGTCCTCCAGATCACTAATTCTATCTTCTGTCTCAGTTACCCTAGCTTTTAGAGAATTTAGATTAGATTGGAACTCATTGAGAGCCTTGTGAACATCATCCCTGGTGGCTTTCAGTTCTGTCCTAATATTGTGAACATCATCCCTGGTGGCTCTCAGTTCTGCCCTAATCAATTCCAGTTGGTCGTCCATGGCTTGCTCCAACCTCGGTATTGCCTGGATAATTGTTAGCCTGAATTCCCTTTCCGACATAATGTCTATGTCGGTAGCCATTAGCTCTGTTGCAGAGGGCCCATCCTCTGAATTTTTATTCTGTGGGGCATTCCTCTTCCTAGTCATTTTGGTGAGAGTTGGCTGAATGGTTGTAGCTGGATGTATCGATCTTGGTGCAGTGAAGGTGCACCCTGGAATGCTGAGCAATCAAGAGTCCCCACCCAAATGAAAGAAAAAAAGAAAGAGAGAAAGCAGAAAAAGAGAGAGAGGAAAAAGAAAGAAGGATAAAAGAGAAGGCTCAGCCCAAATGGGCCCCAAGGTAAGGTTTGTGAAGTATACAAACAAATACAGACAAACAAAAAAGACTGCCCACTGGCGTCTTCTGCCCCTGTAGAGATCCTGACGTGTAGAATTCTGATCTCAGGCTGATTTCAGGAAAAACCTTCCTTGAGAAGGAAGTTTTTTAGTAGACCCTTATAGAGAAACCCTCTGAGAAATATCACTGGTCTACTAACTTAAAATTCCTGAAGTGACCTACATTGACTCTTGCCCAGTCTGCCTTTAGGAAGGTTAGGTTTTGGGGGTTAGCTAGAGGCTGTCTTGTGGATTGTACATAGCCTGAAAACACGACATACACAAAACAGCCACCTTTTCTTAATTTTTGTGCAGGGGACAGTGACCTTTAAGACTGAAACTTTCTAGAAGAGAAAGAATCTGTGATTCTGCTAGCTTCATGAAAGATTTTTCCTAAAGTTACTTCTAACATTTATACAGTTGCGTATCATAAGGTTATGTTACCAAATTTTCCTTACTATTCCTGCTTATTATAGAAAATAATAAAGGCAAAATAAAAATAAAAGATACCTATTATTTTGGAAGTTGTAATTCCTCAGGGTAAATCTTTTCAGATCTTTTATGCAAGGTTATTTTATTGTTTTCAATTTCATAAGCTAGCAAATACTCCCCTAAGAAAGCATTTAAGAATTAAGTTTGCTGGTTGATATCAAATTGTTTCCTCTCATGATCTCTGCTTTTTAAATATGTGTGATTTAATTAAATATCAGAGTAAAAGCAATACATGTATCTTGTGGTTCTTAATTAGCTTCATAATTAACATCCCAACACTAGTTGCATGTTTAGAATCATCAATGAGAGTATAATTCTGGCATTACTGAAAGCAGAGCCCAGAGGTAATATGAATATAAACTATATAGTTCATAAATTCAGGATGTGTAAAGTGAGGTTTTATTTCCTTTATGGATGTCTGCAATCTTTTGATTGGAGGGTCCCCTAAAGCAAAAATCTCCTCTGGCATTAATAGGTTTTTGGTTTTTTGGATGAGATTATTAATTAATTTTTTATTAACATATAGTGTATTATTGGTTTCAGGAATACAGGTCTGTGATTCATCAGTCTTACACAGTTCACAGCACTCACCATAGCACATACCCTCCCCAGTGTCCATCACCCAGCCACCCCATTCCTCCCACCTCCCTCCCTTCCAGCAACCCTTTTTGTTTCCTAAGATTAAGATTCTTTTATGATTTGTCTCCCTCTCTAGTTTTATCTTGTTACATTTTTCCCTCCCTTCCTCTATGATCCTGTCTTGTTTCTTAAATTCCTCATATCAGTGAGATCACATAATTATCTTTCTCTGATTGACTTACTTGGCTTAGCATAATGCCCTCTAGTTCCATCCACGTTGTTGCAAATGGCAGGATTTCAATTTTTGATGGCTGTATAATACTCCGTTGTGTATATGTGCATGTGTGTGTGTATAGATGTATTTATATGTGTATATATATGTCTATATGTAGATATATAGATCTCATATCTTTATCCATTCATCTGCTGATGGACATCTAGGTTCTTTCCATTGTTTGGCTTTTGTGGACATTGCTGCTATAAACATTCGGGTGCATGTGCCCCTTCGGATCACTACGTTTGTATCTTTAGGGTAAATACCCAGTAGTGCAATTGCTGGGTCATAGGGTAGCTCTATTTTCAACTTTTTGAGGAGCCTCCATACTGTTTTCCAGAGCGGCTGCACTAGCTTGCATTCCCACCAACAGTGTAGGAGGGTTCCCCTTTGTTCACATCCTTGCCAACATCTGTTTCCTGACTTCTTAATTTTAGTCATTTTGACTGGTGTAAGGTGGTATCTCATTGAGGTTTTGATTTGTATTTCCCTGATGGCATTGACAGTTTTAATGCTTATAGCAATGAAATAAATTAGAAGTCTAACTCAAAATATTTCCTTGATAAAGTGTAAATGAGATTAATACAGTGTGTGCTTGGGCTTCTAATCCCATGTCAGAACACAGAGTATGTATTTCAGCATTTGTGAAGAGTCTTACCTAGGTGTTAGAACACAAATGAAAGGGTAGTGTGTACAAAAAGATCAACTTGACACTTCAAAGATGAATTGTTCTCTGTAAAGCTGCTAAGTTTGGAAATACTTCTTGAGACAGGAACAAGAATGATTGAGTTGATAAGCAGTTACCAAAAATGATTGACTTGGAAATATAATCACCCATTGGTGTTATCTTTATTTTATTATACATAGCCATTGCCAAAATCTAAAAAAAGTTCTAGCAAAGGCAACAAAAAGGAACGGAACAGTTCTGGAATGGCAAGGAAAGCTAAGCGAACCAAATGTCCTGAAATTCTGTCAGATGAATCCAGCACTGATGAAGATGAAAAGAAAAACAAAGAAGAGTCTTCAGATGATGAAGATAAAGAAAGTGAAGAGGAGGTAAAATGTTGGGTGTTTTGGGTTTTTTTTTTTTTTTTCCTCATTTCTTTCCATGGGGAGAGTTAAATATTCCTGTCATGTGATAGGTATAGCCAGGAAACAGTCTAGAAACTGTTACTACCATATTGGTTGTTTTTAATTCCAAAGACACAAAAATAGTTAAGTATAGATCTTTTCTTTCTCTTAATGGAGCTTTTGGTTTTATGGCCATGCGAGAGTTTGGAGTTGGAGGAGTGAGGTTGCCTGGATTTGAGCTGGACCTTGAAGATTAGAGTAGGTAAATGGGAAAGGAGAGCAGTGCATGTACTGAACAGGAGCCCAAAGAAGCAGATTGTTTGAGAATTTTTTTACGTTAGTATTTTATGATTGATTGGAGGCATTTTGTTCTGTTTTATGGAAAACAAGGGGTTTAAGGACCCCAGGTTTTCTCAACTCCTTGGGGATTATTTAATGAGAAGAACAGCGTTTGAAGTTTATTTGATGGGTGGGCAAGTTTTGTATCACTTAGGAATGCCTGCCGTTTTCTTTTACTTGGGCATATCTGTAAAATTTTGAGAATATTTAGTTTCCCAAGTGAAACTTCAGGAGGAGGAGAGCTGCTGAGCCATTTAAAAAGTTAGCTTTACCCTCTTGTTGATGCATATCCTCAGATGATTTCTTACTATGGTTAATAGTGTTTTGGTAGAGACTGTTTTAACTTTGTTCTGGTGTCTCCTTCAGTTGTCAGACCTTGCTATGTAAATTGGGTCATCTTCCTTGTCTTATTTCGGGACTTGATTAATTGGCTTGACTTTTTTAAGCCAGGGTGATTCTTTGTTGTGGAGGGCTATCTTGTGCCTTATAGAATGTTTCCCCAGTAGAGGACAATAGCACCTTCCCCTACAACCCCCCGAACCTCCAGTTGTGAATACCAGAAATGTCTCCAGACATTGTCAAATGTCCTTGGGGGTGGGGGCAGGAGGATCACCTCCAGTTGGTAACTCCTGGATTAGAAGGAATGAAGATGGGATGAACTCTGATTTTGTATGTGTGTGTATTTGTTTTTAGGTACATAAAATCCATGATTATTTTAATGTCAGAGTTTTGTAAAAACAAAAAAGACTTAGCTTCTATAAAGCTAAGTATGAAATGTGTAATAATTTAAAAAGAATATTACAAGTCTAACAGGTATTTCATAATATATTTTTGGAGCAAAGGAAGATGAGAAATCTCAGCTCTAAGGTTTTTTGTGGAATAGATTCTAAAGACATCAAGAGGGAAACAGGTTTGTTTATATGTGAATCTAATAATAGCAACTTTGCAGTAATAATCATCCTCATTCAACAGATTTTGGGTTGTTACTACATCTGTTCACTATGCTTCCTAAAACCTTTTTAAAGGCACATTTAAAGCATGAAAAGTTGTCATAGAATATAAACATTTAATTTTTCCATAGAGGCAATGTGATTATGGGTATGGGCTTTGGAAACTATTTTGGGTACAAATCCTAGCTGTATCTTGGAGTATGACTTTGGGCAGATTACTTATAAACTGTATACCTCAGCTTCTCATCTGTAATATGCGGTTGATAACAGGACCATCCTCAAAGGGTTGATTTCAGTGACTTTGTTAAACCAATTAGAGCAGTGCTTGGTACAAGTACTGTGTATTAGCTGCTGCTATTACTAGTAGTAGTAAGATAACCTTTTATCATACGTAGTATTCCTAAACCTAGGCTTCCTGTTGTTGCTAAGGTGCAGGTTAAAAGGTGAGGGTGTTTTATACTCATTTTCTTACTTGCTTTCCAGATGATTGTCCTATTCTAAGTAGAATTACTTGGAAGTTTGTAATATAGATGACTTCTGATTTGTATCATCATATCGGTTCCTGGACAGTGATCACAAGTGGAACTGTCCCACTTAAAAATCAAAGCCTTTCTACGGGACTATAAAAAAGGATCATTTGCTAGAAACCCAGGTCAAATGGTGAGAATCCACGTAGGAAAAAAAAAAAAACACAAATAGACTTTTACAGTCAAATAAAGTCACACAACATAAATGCTGTATCAAACGCTCCATTCTCCTCTTTGGTTTTTGTCCTTGGAGTGGTACTGACAAACATCCTAAAACACAATCTAGTAAAATCTGGACTGAGAAATACTTTTTTTTAATAATAACTATTATTCATGGCTCTAAAGGCTATCTCAGATTTAGGACTGTTCTCAAAAAACTTTATTTCTGGGGTGCCTGGGTGCTTCAGTTGGTTAAGCGGTTGCCTTTGGCTCAGGTCATGATTCTAGGGTCCTGGCATTGGGTCCCTGCTCAGTGGACAGTCTGCTTCTTCTCCCTCTGCCTGCCACTCTGCCTGCTTGTACTATCTCTCTGTCAAATAAATAAAATCTTTAAAAAAAAAAACCACAAAAAACACTTTCTGATTCTGTTCCTATGAATGGTAAGTACTAGCAGGAGGAACACTATTTCTTTTTTTTTTTTTTTTTTTTAAGATTTTATTTATTTGACAGAGATCACAAGTAGGCAGAGAGGCAGGCAGAGAGAGAGAGGAGGAAGCAGGCTCCCCGCTGAGCAGAGAGTCCGATGCGGGGCACGATCCCAGGACCCTGAGATCATGACCCGAGCCAAAGGCAGAGGCTTAACTTACTGAGCCACCCAGGCGCCCCAGGAACAGTATTTCTATGGTAACCGTGTTTTCCCTTATTTTTCCATTTTTTTGAGGACTTAGTTAAGTGTTAACTTTGTTAGGGACTTCACAAGCGGCATTATGTTTTATTATTACTATGAAAGGACATCTTTTTTTTTTTTTTTAAGATTTTATTTATTTGACATATTGAAATTGAGTGCAAAAGCAGGGGGAGGGGCAGGGAGAGGGAGAAGTGGGCACCTCATTGAGCAAGGAGCCTGATGTGGGGCTTGATCCCAGGACCTTGGGATCATGACCTGAGCTGAAGGCAGCTGCCTAACTGACTGAGCCCCCCAGGCGCCCCATGCACCTCTTACTCTAAGAGGACAAAAGAGTTACAGGTTGATTGGAAAAGTTGTGAATTGCCTGTAGATAGAATTTTTTTGTAGATTCTTTTCATAGAAAATTACTAAGTTAATATTACTTATTCTGTTTATTTCCTGAGAAAGATTTTTCCTTTATTTAAATAAGACTTCTCCCCCAGGGCACCTGGGTGGCTCAGTGGGTTAAGTGTCTGCCTTCGGCTCCGGTCATGATCTTGGAGTCCTAGGATCGAGTCTTGCATCGGGCTCCCTGCTCAGCAGGGAGCTTGCTTCTCCCTCTGCCCTTCTGCTCTCCCTGCTTGTGCTCTGTCAAATAAAGAAAAAAATCTTGAATTTGGGGGGAAAAAAAGACCTCTCCCCCATTAATATATTCTTGTTTTATTTTAGATTCTTGGAGTAAGTAACTATGAAGTTGCGTAGATAAATGCTATCTTTGATTTCCTCTGTCAACTGAGGGCTTTGGACTAAATAATCTGTGTCCCATTGCTAAAGTCAGGACTCTGAAGCAGAAATCCACTTCGAGTTACAGTTGTCCATTGACCAGTTATGTGAGGTTGAGTGTTACTCATTCACCTGTTCATTTTCAGATGTAGCTGTGTGGAAGACTAGGATATTTGTAATTTAATTTATTATCTCTTAAATGTAAGATTGAAGTCACTGGAAACCACGTAGTTAAAATAATTGTCAGGTTTTTTTTAAAGTGTTTTGTAAGAAAACGTGTCATATTTAAGCCTGTTAGCCAGTAATTGCTAAGACATTTTGTTGGAGGTTCTCTGTACCTGGAGTTCTGTTTCTGTAATAGGCAGTGAACGGTTCACAGCGGTTTTAAATCCTCCTTTTCTTTCTTTCTTTTTTTTTTTTTTTAAGATTTTATTTATTTATTTGACAGAGATCACAAGTAGGCAGAGAGGCAGACAGAGGGAGAGGAAGGGAAGCAGGCTCCCCAGTGAGCAGGGAGATCGATGCAGAGCTTGATATCAGGACCCCGAGATCACGACCCGAGCCAAAGGCAGAGGCTTTAACCCACTGAGCCACCCAAGTGCCCCAGATCCTCCTTTTCTTAAGAAGCCCTTTCTTTCCAAGAGTGACTTTAATAAAGAGTTGTTTTAAACTTACCGTCTTGGCTCTTGGACGTTTGCTTAGGGCAGTCGGAGGAGAGCAGTTTAGAATTGGGAAATTTGTAGTGTAGATGAAATTTCTTAAAAATGAGGGAATAGGAAAATGACATATTTAGGAATTTCCTATAAAGTTATTCTGAAAATCATCTGGTTCCTATACTGGATTAGCATCCTTAGGAGAAGATTGCTCAAATGAAACAGATTAAACCATGCTTAGGTTTGTCATTTACCACAGGTGTTAGGCCTTAGGCATAGAGAACTACTGGAGAGTACAGAATGGGAAGCGTGGCTTCCCACCTGGAGAAAACAGTTCTGATAATCTCTTAGACCCTTAAAAGCATACTTAGTTTTTTAAAATTTTATTCTAATACTTCTGTTTTCTTATTATTTTTATAACACTCTTATAGCTGGAAAAGTATACAGCAAACTAAATTATTATTTGGTATTTAAAATTTATCTGAATGTACCCATATGTATCAGGAATGTCTTCAACTGTAAATACTTAAAAACCTTACTAGTAATGTTCAAAATGGGAGTTCTTTTTTCTTTCATGACAGGAAATCCAGACAGGCAATTTGGGGGCCAGTATATCAGCTCGAGAAAGGTATCAAGAATTTTAATATCCTCTTTGTTCCTGAGCCACCATCTGCATATGTGGCACTTAACCTCATAATCATAAAATGGTGGTTTTACCTTTAGACCTTGAATTCTTGCTCCTGATAGAGAAGAGCAAAGGCTTTCTTCTAATAATGGGTCCCCCCCCCCCCCACAGAAGAGATACCTTTTACCAGAGATCTCTGTGTATGTTGCCTTGGCCAGAACTTTATCACTTCTCTACCTCTAGCTACAGGGGAAGCTGAGATCCAGGTGGTAGCTTTCTTACATGAGTGGAGAAAGGCAAATAAAGATGTTGTTTGGCAGATCAGAGAGACTTTAGTTACTGTTTTTGGTAGACATGTATTTGGACCATTCAGGGAATTATTTGGTAGTGGGAGGGTGAATTTAAAAGTTTCGTTAGTCTTAATTATTTTCTTAAAAAAATCCCCCACCTCCACCCCATCTCATAATTTGATAAAGAGGATTTAGAAAACCGTATCAATTATTAAAATCTTTTTCAGGAAGGTAAAGTTGAATAATCATAAAAAAATCTTAGACTTTAACTGGCTTTCATATCTTTTGTGATAAAATGAGCCTTGCACATTCTTTACTCTTGGCAGTCTTGAGTTTTCTCAGCCAAGTTGTTCAAAGAATAGTGTATTTTAAGCTAATTTTTATTTTGTTCGTCTGTTCACCCAGTACAACCTTTCTGCTGTGAGGACAGGATTCTGGCTCTGTGACAGGCGTCTTTTTTGGAGACCCTCCTTCAAGAGCCCTGCTGCCTATAAAAGATAGGTAAGCCTTTTCTCCCAAGATTTTTTTTTTTTGCCTTCCTTCAAAAAGTACTTGTGTCCTTCCTCTGATTCTATACCTTCATGGTTATCAGAGATAACAAAATCCTTTTCAAATTTTAAAAAATTTCTGTTACTAGTCTTTTACAAAATTAAATCATAGTACGAGGTACTATCTGAAATTAATGGCAGTTGTCAATTTTTGTGTTTCTGTTTTGTCTGTTTTGCATTAAAACTTACTATAATACTGGATGGTTCTGTTTGAACCACTCACAGCAGATTCAAAAATAACAAGCTAGAATCTTAATAAATTCCATGACAATTTGGAAACTAGCCTTTTCTTAATTTTTTTTTAAACTTAGCCACCTAATTTTTTCCCACGTATTTTGATGAAAGACTCAAGTCTTGACTCGTTTGATTAAGTAACAATGTTAGTTAACTCTCATGAGTACCTCCAACATTTTTCCTTTGTAATGCCACATAATGAGATTGCTGTAATTACTAAAATTTTCCAAAATATTTTGAGATTTTTAAAGCAGGGGTGTCTGATGTTGCCACTTTTACTTTATTCAGTTCAATAAATTGAGAATGCACTAAGTGCTGTTGAGGCTCCAGAAAATAATTTCTACTCAAATGCCATTCGCATGATACTTAATATAGGATTCCCAAAGAAAATATTCCTATCACTGAGGGAAAGCTTTGGAGAGAAATGATACAAATAGTGGTTGAAATTGACCTTGGGAATAGAAAGGAAAGTTGGACGTGTGGACAGAGATGGGGAGCAAGAAAGCCCAGGGTCCCTCAGAGAGACACACTTGTTAGTGGTTATGTAATGTGTCCAGAAGTAAAGCAGTGAGAGATGAAGCTAGAGCAGTGTGCACTGAAGCCAGACTCAGAAGAGCTCAGGAGGTTGGGCATGTTGGGAATAATAGATGCATCATTCCTGTTTATTCAGAATGATGGTCTTGTTCTACCTGAATTTTGCTGAGGAGGGAAAAAGAGACCTGGTCTCTGTCTTCTAGAACAGTTACCGGGGGAGAGGTTCCACTCATTCAGTAAGTGTTTCTTGGTAAACACAAGGAGCAGACATCCTGAGACTCTGATGTGCCATGTACTTTCATATCTTGTATCTTGGTCAGTCTTGACTCCAAGAGCAAGGTTGATATATCCTCTGTTTTATACTCCAAGGATATAATAAATAAATAAATAAATATATATATATATTTAGTATTGAAGTACAGTTGACACACAATGTCACATTAGTTTCAGGTGTACACTAATATTTCTTAATGTCTTGTCCATATTACTCTTTCCAGAGTGGCTAGTGCATGTGTTTCTGTCTTCAGAGTTGTCTATATAGAACTACTGATTTAGATTCAAGTTTGATTTTAAGCAAAAGCTTTTTTTTAAAATTTATTTATTTTTTCAGTGTTCCAAGATTCATTGTTGATGCAGCACACCCAGTGCTCCATGCAGTACGTGGCCTCCTTAGTACCCACCACCAGGCTCACCCATCCCCCCACCCCCTCCCCTCCAAAACGCTCAGTTTGTTTCTCAGAGTCCACAGTCTCATGGTTCGTCTCCCCCTCATTTCCCCCAACTCACTTCTCCTCTCCTTCACACAATGTCCTCCGTGTTATTTCTTATGCTCCACAAGTAAGTGAAACCATATGATATTGACTCTCCCTGCTTGACTTATTTACTCAGCATAATCTCTTCCAGTCCCATCTACATTGATACAAAAGTTGGGTATTCAGCCTTTCTGATGGAGGCATAATACTCCATTGTATATATGAACCATATCTTCTTCTTCTTCTTCTTTTTTTTTTTTTTTTTTAAGATTTTATTTATTTGAGAGAGAATGAGTGAGAGAGAGCATGAGAGAGAAGGTCAGAGGGAAAAGCAGACTCCCCAAGGAGCTGAGAGCCCGATGCAGGACTTGATCCTGGAAGTCTGGGATCATGACCTGAACCGAAGGCAGTCGCTCAACCAACTGAGTCACCCAGGCGCCCTGGACCATATCTTCTTTATCCATTCATCCATTGAAGGGCATCTTGTCTCTTTCCACAGTTTGGCATCTGTGGCCATTGCTGCTATGAACATTGGGGAACAGATGGCCCTTCTTTTCACTACATCTGTATCTTTGGAGTAAATACCCAGTAGTGCAATTGCTGGGTCATAGGGAAGCTCTATTTTTAATTTCTTAAGGAATCTCCACACTTTTCCAAAGTGGCTGCACTAACTTGCATTCCCACCAACAGTGTAAGAGGGTTCCCCTTTCTCCACATCCTCTCTAACACATGTTATTGTCTTCTTAATTTTGGCCATTCTAACTGGTGTAAGGTGGTATCTCAAGGTGGTTTTGTTTTTTTTTTTTTTAAAGATTTTATTTATTTATTTGACAGAGACCACAAGTAGGCAAGAGAGGCAGGCAGGGAGAGAGAGGAGGAAGCAGGCTCTCTTCGGAGCAGAGAGCCCGACGTGGGGCTCGATCCCAGGACCCTGGGATCATGACCTGAGCCGAAAGCAGAGGCTTTAACCCACTGAGCCACCCAGGCGCCCCTCTCAATGTGGTTTTGATTTGAATCTCCCTGATGGCTAATGATGAACATTTTTTCATGTGTCTGTTAGCCATTTGTATGTCTTCTTTGGAGAAGTGTCTGTCTTCTGCCCATTTTTTGACGTGATTATCTGTTTTTTGAGTGTTGAGTTTGAGTTCTTTATAGATCCTGGATATCAGCCCTTTGTACTGTCATTTGCAAATATCTTCTCCCATTCCGTGGGTTGCCTCTTTGTTTTGTTGACTGTCTCCTTTGCTGTGCAGAAGCTTTTGATCTGGATGAAGTCCCAAAAGTTCATTTTTGCTTTTGTTTCCTTTGTCTTTGGAGACATGTCTTGAAAGAAGTTGCTGTGGCTGATGTTGAAGAGTTTATTGCCTATGTTTTCCTCTAGGATTTTTGATAGATTCCTGCCTCACCTTGAGGTCTTTTATCCATTTCGAGTTTATCTTTCTGTATGGCATAAGAGAATTGTCAAGTTTTATTCTTTTATACATAGCTGTCCAATTTTCCTAGCACTATTTATTGAAGAGACTGTCTTTTTTCCACTGTATATTTTTTCCTGTTTAAGCAATAGCTTTAGATAATTTAGTAAAGTAATGTCCATTTGGGATTATTTAAAAAACTAAAAACTTTTTACATAAATGTATATAATTTAAGGAATTATCTTATTGACAAATTTATCTAGTTCCTTCCTTTAACCTATATAGCTCCAGTAATTTATAATCTAGATCAGTAATTGACAACCACAGCCCACCAGATCCAACCTATGGCCTGTTTTTATGCAGCCCAGAAACTAAGGATGGTTTTTTCCATTTTTGAAATATTTATGAAAATAAAAAATGCAGATTGCAACAGTAAGCACATGTAGGCAGCAAAGCCTAAATTAATTACCCTCTGGCACTTTGTAGAGAAAGCTGGGTGAGAGATTCAGACTGTAAATTTATATGTCACTTTAGAAGATTTATAGCTGTTGAGTCTGCTGCAGGGCTTTGAGAAAATACATAGGTGCTCAGGCCTCACCCTTGATGATTTACCTGATGGTCTCTTCCTTCTCTTATATGTGTGATCTGTATCGGTAAGTTGTGCCATAAGACAGTTACATTAAAAAAACCAAGTTTGGCTGCTGTTGGTAGCAAACACATTCTAGCAAGCAGATTGGTGCTGATGACACAAAACCTCAGGGTTGGGAATTGATCTTCAATAGTTACCTGGTTTCCAAGAGTCTTTTCCCATCTCAGTCTTCGAAATAATTACATAGCGACTACTAAGTGCCCGTTTTTGAGCTGTGAGCTGGAGATCAAGAAACAAATAAGACAGGGTCTGTGCCTTCGGCATTTGGTAGAGAGGGAGAAGTCAAAGATCAGGAGGAAAAAAGTATAGTAGAGCGTAACTTAATAGCTAAAAAAGATTTGGACAAGATAATATGGAGGTTCAGAAGATAAAGGGTATTTACCTCTTTCTAGGGATGTTTGGGGAGCAAAGATGGGACAGGAAAGCCTCACAGGAGGTAATGATTTCATCTGAGCTTTTAAAGGATAAACAGGAGAGGTCAGCAGAGTGAAAGAGATTTGATAAAAACTATACAAAGTAAGATTACACTAAGGCCCATCTTAGCTTAAAAAAAAAAATTGTAGAGAAATGATCCTGGGGCCCCTACAAAATTTGGAGGATAAAAGCCAAAGAGCCCTAATGCAGAGTTTGGTGATCTTTGTTGCTATTTTGCATTTTCTACCAACTTTTTTTTTAATTGTTTGTTATTGGTGATATTTGTATGTAATGGAAAAGTTAAATTTAAGAACATAAATAGGTTATGATATCACTGGCTTATTTCTGTCATTTCAACTCTGGCTTAAAAGACATACATTGATAAGTTAGTCATTTCTATAAGCAACTAATCTGTGGTAGGCACACCAAACTTGTGAATCAGGTCTTGCTTCTTACTATCTATAAGGCATTGGCTGTCAACTACTCAGATATGATGTTTTCCTCCTTTGTAATGAAATAAACTGTTTTGTCTTTGGATTTTTTTTTTAAGCTCACATAAGATAGTGTATGTGAAAGCAGGACTGTAGAGGTGTCTTTTTTTTTTTTCCTTTAATTACATTTTAACCACATTCTGGGTTCAGAGTACAAGTAAACCACATCCTAAAAATGATACAGAGATGAATATGACAAATATTTAAATGGCTGCTTTATGCTTAACATTTTTAAGGTTGCTGGGGACTGGTAGAGCTATTAGGCAGTCAGGTGTCTCTTCTCATGGAGATTGTCAAATATACCCTTAAGAAACTTGTGATAAAGGGGTGCCTGGGTGGCTCAGTCATTAAGTGTCTGCCTTTGGCTCAGGTCATGATCCCGGGGTCCTGGGATCAAGTCCTGCATTAGGCTCCCTGCTTGGTGGGGAGCCTGCTTCTCCCTCTCCCACTCTCCCTACTTGTGTTCCCTCTCTCGCTGTGTCTCTCTCTCTGAAATAAATAAAATTTAAAAAAAAAAAGAAAGAAACTTGAGATAAGGTGGGAAAACAGGCTGTAAGTAACTAGTTTAATAAAGATACATATTTAATGTTTATTTTCTCTGCTACCTTATATTTATTTACTCATTTGATCCTCACAATTCTGTAGATATGACCAGAGTTCATGGAATCTCCAATGCTTTAAGGCATCATTTTAATGTAAATTATAAAATGCACCCCAGTCAGATACTGCTGAGATGAGAAAATTTGGAAAAAAAAAAAAAAATCTTAAATTCAGCAAAATCTGGTATTATTACCTCCATTTTACAGATGAGGAAACAGGCCCGGGGAAGGTAAGTGATTGGCTTGAGAATACAAAATCAGTCGTAGTAGAGTCAGAATTTGAACCAGGAAGTTGGGCTCAAACTTGTGTTCTTACTCACTGTTTCGCATGAAGTAGGGATACGTGAATTGTAGGCCAGGTACTGTGGGGCCACAGATTAGTCAGTTGGTGATAAAGTGAAAGATTCAGGGGAAGTGACTGGTGGGCTGGATTTAGACTCATGAGAGAGATGTTCCTAAGTAGAGGAAGGGAGTAAGTGAAGTAATGCGGATTTGAACGTTCCTGTAGAGTATAAGTGGACACACTTTCACTCTCTTTTCCGGGCCTCTTTACCTCCAAAATACCAGATTATTCACATTCGCCTCACCTACCAGAGACTGTCCGTTGTGTCCCAGCACCAGGTCCTGTGGGTGCCCGACTGTTCAGAGCAGCCTCCTCCCGTATGGACCTCTGTTTTGCCATCAGGGCAGCGTGGAGATGGCTGGGTTCATCTGCAGGGCTAATGGGACTTACTCTGATCGCCTCTCTGCTCAGGAGGAAATCTGAAGATAGGTAGTTCTGTAGAGTTTGGTTAATTTTACTACTCCCTTTTCACTGCTACTCCATGCCAACATTTATCCTTTTTCTGAATTCCTGCTTCCAATTTGTCACAGAAGAACTTGTAACTGGTTACTGAAGATAAGTGAAATTTGGTATAAATAACACAGTCTATTATTACAGGGCCGGATGTTTGTGGGTCCAGCGCTGTCTACCAGAATGTACTGAAATGAAATAAGTATAGTGCACCATGGTTAGTTAACACGGGTCACTGAGCTATTTTACTGCTTTGGTTCTGTGTATTTATTCTCTATATGTGCCTTGCTTTTAAAGAAAACTTTAAAACTTCCAAGTGACTGCATGTGTTTAATTAAAGAATTTCTTTACAAAAAGAAGCACTGATGATAGTAATAATAGCTAATACTCATTAACCATTTCCTATGAGTCTGGCACCATTAAAAGTAGTTTCCATGTATTAATGCCTTTACTTCTCATAAAGATTTTTAAGTACTATCACATTTCCCTCATTTTATAAATGAAGGAACTGGGGCCAGAATCCTAAACCAGGCAGCTATCCTTCAGAGCCTACACTCTTACTCATTAGGTTTCTATAGTGCGTGTGGCCACATGTATACAGTGTTTCTCTTAATAGGCTGGTTGTTCACTTAAAAAACTAGGGAACACTGTCCCTGCTAGATGATGATGTGAGATACAGAAAGAAGCATAGTTTTAATTCTTTGTGTTTGTCCAGTGGTGATGTCTTGTGGGCGTGGCTTGATTCTCCTTTATCACTATGAATTTTTTTAATCACTGTGAATTTTTATACTTTGTCAAACTAGCACTACTCCTGATTTGCTGGTTTTAAAGTGGTGCCATATTGTGTGCCTTCTAAAATTTTAGTGATAGCTATATATGCCCTGGCCTTAAAAGGCTCTGGAACTATTTTAACTATGTGATTCTAATTATCTAATTTGGATGGAGATCAAGTAATAATGCTTATAATGTTATCCCTTGCTCACCCTCCCCAACCCTTTCTTACTTTCTAATAAAGTTATTTCGGTCATCTATAGATCAGGTTTTATTGAACTTTGACTAAAATGTGATACATAATAGTGATTATTCTATGTATGAAATACACTAACAGAACTTAGAAATTTTAGTGTTCCCTTTTAGAGTTTAATGTGTTCTTATGAATTAGGTGGAAACTTAATAAAACTTAGTTCAAGTTAGTCATGGAGAGTTGATGAACCAGTGATAACCTTTCGAGCACCCCCCAATATTTGGAACACCTCCAAGAGTTAGGAAATAAGTAAAAATGGCCTCTAAATAAAAATGCATAGGTAGAGTTCATATACTTTACTTTTAGAAAGCATTTCGGCCCCTTGCCACCTCTCAAATGCACTTTTTTAGTGGCAGTTAAACTAGCTAGGTTAGCCAGCTGCCTGCCACCAGTACATGTTCGTGGTAAGACAGGCTGCTGCTGCGGGTGGCCTGGGGTGGATACGTAGCAATGGCAGTGAGCCCAGAGGACAGAGCCACATCTGGGCCCACTTAACTCCTGGAACAGATCGGTCTGTGTACTTTAACTTTCTTCAAGAGTTTTTTCAAACCAATATCCATCTTTTTTTTTTTTTTTCTTTTTTTTTTTTAAGACTTATAATCAGAATTGTAAGTGTGAAACATTTGGAGAGCCATTCTATCAGAAGTGATTTGAAGTATTTTGGGGGTGTAAATATGAGGTTTTATTTTTATTTTTTTAAGATTTGTTTGTTTATTTATTTGACACAGATTACCAGTAGGCAGAGAGAGAGGCGGAAGCAGGCTCCCTGCTGAGCAGAGCGCCTGATGGGGGGCTCGATCCCAGGACCCTGGGATCATGACCTGAGCCGAAGGCAGAGGCTTTAACCCACTGAGCCACCCAGGTGCCCCAAAGATGGAGTTTTGGGTTACTATTAGTTTGTATGAGATGCTTCTACTTTGGGAAAATTAATTAAATGAATTAATGTTCCCCAATTTCAGAGACCATGGTTGGGACAATGTATAAATTATTTTGTCATTTTAACCTATCCATGTGTATGTACTTTGCTTTCGTTTAATCAGCTGTGAATTAGTGTTGAGGAAAATAGGTTCTGGAGTCAGATCTAGTTGAACCTCACTTACGTATTTTGTTAATTATGTGGCTGTGAACAAAGTACCTCTCAAGCCTTAGTCTCCTCAAATGTTCAGAAATAGTTACTGAGCAACTGCTGTGCGTGGTACACTATTTTAGGAGTTAGGGACACCTCCGTGAACTTAGAGTGTTAAAAAAAATCGTGGTCCTTATGGAACTTCCATTCTAGCTGGGAGACAATAGAAGAATATTAATAGCACCTATATTCTAGAGGTATTTAAGATTAAGGCAGTGCATGTAAAGTTTCCTGTTATAGTGTGTAAAATTTGGGCATCTTATTTATTTTTTTAAATTTATTTATTTGTGAGAGCGAGGAGGGAGAGCGAGCGAGTGAGCACAGGCAGACAGAGTGGCAGGCAGAGGCAGAGGGAGAAGCAGGCTCCCTGCCGAGCAAGGAGCCCGATCGATGTAGGACTCGATCCCAGGACGCTGGGATCATGACCTGAGCCGAAGGCAGCCGCCCAACCAACTGAGCCACCCAGGCGTCCCTGGGCATCTTATTTTTAGTGTTTGATTCTTGTGACTAGTTTTGTGTTTGGATAAAGTGAAGTTTGTTGAGGATATTGGTTATCTCAAATTGGTAACTAGTAATTTTTTTATTGGTGATGTTGAATACATTAATTTTCTCTAATATTGTTGAGAGGTACAGAGGAATAGAGGAATGGAATTAATCTCATCGATAAATGTTTTTTGCTTTCCTTTCCACCAGCCACCAAAAAAGACATCTAAAAGAGAAAAACCTAAACAGAAAGCTACTTCTAAAAGTAAGAAAACCGTAAAAAGCGCTAATGTTAAGAAGGCAGATAGCAGCACCACCAAGAAGAATCAAAACAGTTCCAAAAAAGGTATGTTAGAATGACACATTTTCAGCAACTCTAAAGGTAGAACTCATGTGCTCTAACAGTTTAGAAGTGTGTGTGGAAAATAAACTGCCAAGAAAATTGCCTGGGGGGGGAAGGTATTCCAGTTTTTTTTAATAATTGTAATTTTTCAAAATTGACAAAAATGTCAGTGGATGTTATATACCTAATTTATGGAGTGGTGTTGTATCATCTTACCTGATAACCCTTTTGAGAATCTAATGAAAGCTTATCTTTTAGAAAGTGAATCCGAGGATAGTTCCGATGATGAACCTTTAATTAAAAAATTAAAGAAACCTCCTACAGATGAAGAGTTAAAGGAAACCGTGAAGAAGTTACTGGCCAGTGCCAACTTGGAAGAGGTCACGATGAAGCAGATTTGCAAGGAGGTAATTGGACAAATACTTGGATCATTTTGCTTTTATTTGAAAAATTGTTCCACTCAGCCCTCAGTTCAAAAAGCAGGATTCTTGTGTGGATGCGTTCACTCACTAAATGTCTGCTGAACTGTTACGTGCCAGGCATCCTTACGGGTGCTGGGATGCTGCCTTCAGTCAGTCGAAGTCTCTGCCCTACTGAAGTTACTTCATAAATAACAGTAGGATATGTGCAGTGAAGAAAGTTGAAGTGATACTTTCCAAACTGCAGAGAAAACTTGCTTTTCCTGATCTGGAAACTGTTTTTACTGATGCATCCTTAGATTATGTTAATTTAGAAGAGCAGTCTCGGGGCGCCTGGCTCACTCAGTTGGAGGAGGCTGTGACTCTTGATCCTTGGGGTCGTGAGTTTGAGCCTCATGTTGGGTGTAGAGATTAAGATTACTTAAATAAATGGGTATTTTAAAAGACAATCTCATGGACCACCTTATTTTCAGCATTACTATTATAAGATGGTACAGATCAGGTTTTTAGCTCAGACTTCTGTGAGAAGTTTTTCTGGTACGCAGAAAATAAAATGTCCTAGTCTTGAATACGATTCCATAGAGACGCCATACCCTAGATCAAAATTGGGAGATTTTAGAATCTAGTGTGTCATGGTTAAACCAAATTAAAATTTCAAATGTGCTGAAGGTGAAATACTCTATACTTTTTTAAGACCTTGATTATTGTTTTGTTTATTCATTCAGCATTCACTGAGCCGTACTTTGTACCAGGCACTGGGATGGATTACTTGGCTGTTGGGGGCTTACTGTTAGGTGCGATAGGAGATGGCTGTTGCAGTGAGTTGGGGACAGTTGGTGGGGGCTGGACTGGAAGAGTGCAGAGGGAGGATCGAGCACCGCCACCGAAGAAGCTGCACCCGCTTGGGCCTGGGAGGGGGAAAGAGATCCTAGAGCATCAGCTGCGCCATACAGTCGAGCAACATGGACACGTGTGCATAAAATAGGACAGTGACCACAAGGAATAGTAATTACTTTGGCTGAAGACTGGAGTTGGAAAGAAGTCTTCACAGGAGTTAGGGAAGAAAAGGAGAAGTTTCATAGAACTCATATATGTCTTTTTTCATAGTTTAGTTTTTTTCCTGTAATTAATGGGAGAATTGGGAGGCTCAGTGGGGTATTGGGAGCTGATCAGCAGGGGCCAACACAATCTGATTTTTGAGAGTCATCCCAGACAAATTGAGGACAGAATAAAGAATGGGATGATAGTCAAGAAACCCCGGTTTGTTATAATCAAAGTGATAGGGTGGCCATAACCAAGTCAGCAATCAAGAGAGCCTGGTGAGCGTTGGCTCAGCTGTGGGTTTTAGGGCACGGCTACATTAACCATCTAGGGAACAGAACAAAGAGTACACTCTGGAAAAGAGAGAAGTTTTGTTCTAGACATTATGAGATGAGGTGCTGGGAACATCCAAGTGAGAGAAACTGTGACCATTGTAATTCTTCCAAGGTAGGAGAGACAGACAGACTGGGGTACTGCTGGGAGTTAAATCCAGAAGCCTAGATTAGATAAGGTGGCCCAGGCAAGTAGAGGTAAGCAAAGAACAGAGAGTCCTGGAGACCACTCACATCAGAGTTGAGAAGTGATTTCTATAAAATATGAAAAACTTGTAGAGAGGTGCTGTCAAAGCCAAGAAAGAAGGGAGACAGTTTCCAGAAGGGGAAGGTCATGCCCTCCGGGGGACAGTGGGCAAGGGCTATGTAGAACAGCTAGGGTTTGGGGAGGGGGGCTAGAAATACCCTGTAAACGTGAAAACACACTTTCCCTACTTGAAGATAAAAGTTTCAATATTTTTGCTTATTAGTTTGACAAAATACAAATATTAACAGTTTTCATGCTTGGCAAGGGAGACATACTCATGCTTAAAGTTGTAACAACTTTGGAGAACAATTAAGTAGTATCTTAAAATTTAAATTGCAAATGCCCTTTAACCTAGCAGTTCCCATTTCTGGGTCTCTGTGCTAAAGACATAGTCACATCTGCACAGAATGATTACGGTAATGTTCAGTATGTCTGTTAATATTGAAAAATCAGAACCTAACTGGCCATCAATAGGGAAATGTTTAAACTGGTACATCGGTATATTTGGAATTCTATATGTAGCAGTTCAAAAGAACATGGAAGGGACGCCTGGGTGGCTCAGTTGGTTAAGCGGCTGCCTTTGGCTCAGGTCATGATCCCAGCATCCTGGGATCGAGTCCCACATCGGGCTCCTTGCTTGGCAGGGAGCCTGCTTCTCCCTCTGCCTCTGGCTGCCTGTGCTCTCTCTCTCTCTGATGAATAAATAAATCTTAAAAAAAAAAAAACAAAACAAAACATGGAAAAACCTCCCAGGTATTGTCAACTTTTTAAAACATATAGAATATTACCCCATCTATGTAAATACTGAAGACAATATTGCCATTGGATACATTTATGTGTTTGTGTAAAAACCTGTTTTTAAAGGTCTGGAAGAATACACAGCAAACCGATAACTAGTTTCCTTTGAGGGGAGGGACAAGGGCAGAGTGGAGAGAAATGAGTTCTGTGCCTTTGACTTTTGTGAAAACATTTTATGTAATTTTTTTAAAAAGATTTATTTATTTATTTACTTTGACAGACAGAGATCACAAGTAGGCAGGCAGGCAGAGAGAGATGAGGAAGCAGACTCCCCGCAGAGCAGAGAGCCCAATGCGGGGCTCGATCCAAGGACCCTGGGATCATGACCTGAGCCGAAGGCAGAGGCTTTAACCCACTGAGCCACCCAGGCACCCCGACACTTTATGTAATTTTTTGAAGGGATTATTAACATGGAGAGGTCAGGTGAGGAGGCCTTGTGGGGTTTTTTGGACTCGGCAAGTAGGAGATAATCACATAGAGGAATTTCGAGGATGGTAAATGCAAGGGTTATTTACCATTGGATTGAAAATGAATTACTAGTGAGGAAAGTGAATAAATTAAAGCTTCTGTTTTGAGCAGCTTGCTTTAGAAAGGAAATCATAGCTAAATGGGGGGTGGGGATACAAGCTGATGAAAGATTTTTAAGAAGGTCATGGAGAGAAAGCACATGCATATATTAGGTTCGGAGACAGTGCTGGGATGGCAGGGGAGAGTTATGGAAAGGGTCCTGGCAGAGGTAAAGGACATGGGGAATAGATCCAGACACAAACAAGCTAGAGGGGAAGAGGTATGTCAGAAAGTTGAAGGAATGCAAAATGGTGGCTTCTTGGCCAAGAGCGAAAGGAAGAAAGGCATAAAAAGGCCATTGACGGGAATGAAGGAGGACCTGATGAAGTATTTGGAGGGATTGCTAGAGAGGCTCTGGCATGGGGTACCATGAACTTGAAATGGGACCAGTCTTTCATTCTTTATTTTTTTTTTTTTCAAAGATTTTATTGATTTGAGAGAGAACAAGTGGGGTGAGGGGCAGAGGGAGCAGATGCCCCGCTGAGCAGGGAACCTGACTCAGGGTCCCTGAGCTGAAGGCAGACACTTAACCAACTGAACCACCCAGGCGCCCGGGACCAGTCCTTTAAAAGTTGTGTAGAAAAGTTGGTTGGTAGACCAGTTCAGGGTCAGAGTTGTGCCCGGAAAGAACAAGGGGGAACGACTGGAGTGATGTAAATGATTGACTCTTCGCAGGAATTGGCAGACTGCAGCCTGTGGGCCAAATCTCTCTTCCCATCTGTTTTTGTAAATAGTTTAATGTGACAACAAGCACATCCATTCTTTCCAGCGTGTCTGTGGCAGCTTTCACACTGCAGTGTGTCATAGTTGAGTGGTTGTGACAGAAACTGTTCCTGGAAAAGCTGAAACCATTTACTGTCTGTCCCTTCACTGAAAAAGTGTCCTTACCTTCACTGCACCTCAGGAGTGAGGAGTGAGGTGCGAATGGAGTCAGCCCGTCGTGAAGTTAGGCAGCGGGAGCCAGTTGACAGAAGAGAGGGATATCTGGAAAGGTCTAGGAGTAGAGCACTCCTGAGACCACCGGATCTCGGGGATTTCACTAAGGGGAGGGGATGGAGTGGTGGAGTGGAGGCCAAGGCTCGTCAGAGTTCAAGTTGAGGAGCCTCAGTGGTGCTGGGAGGACGTAACAGAGAAGCGTAAGGGAGTCTCTGGGAAACGTCTGACAGAGAACCCGCCAATATGAAGAGCTTAGTCCCCTAACCTGAGATCTCTGAGTGTTGGCCTCCCCTGCGTCTGGTACCTCCGCTGAGATTCCCAGTAGTGCGTACAACAGTGAGGATGTCCACACACTGATTGACTGTCTGCTCGTTTTGGGTCTGGTGAGCGAGAACCCTGAGCACACGTGCAGCTGTTCGTACACAGCATCCGTTTCTTTATCCAAAGGTGTAAAGCATATCACTGGATTTCTAAATCTACTTTTAACCTTTTCCTTTTTACTATAGGTATATGAAAATTATCCTGCTTATGATTTAACTGAAAGAAAAGATTTCATAAAAACAACTGTTAAAGAGGTAAGTATCTCCATGTTTTCTAATTTTTTTTTTTTTAATTTTTTTTTGAATATTTTATTTATTTATTTATTTGACAGACAGAGATCACAAGTAGGCAGAGAGGCAGGCTCCCTGCCCAGCAGAGAGCCCGATGCGGGGCTCGATCCCAGGACCCTGAGGTCATGACCTGAGCCAAAGGCAGAGGCTTAACCCACTGAGCCACCCAGGCGCCCCTCCATGTTTTCTAATTTTGATCATTTTTGAACATCTAAGACAAAGGAATGATGGATATCAAATACTGTGTATTTTTCAAAATATTCATGTCACTAAATTTATCATTTGACCCTCAGATTTTCTCAAAATAGGTGGGGAAAATACTTTTCCCATTGTAAGGCTTAAAAATACAGTCCGAACAGTAGTGACGAAAGCAGTGTCAGGCTCGCAGTGTACGTGGGCAGCTGGGGGCGTCCCCAGTACTCCCACAGCCATGTGAGCACAGTTGCTATCCCCCAGAGGCAGAAGATCCACAGTAGCTAGAGTTTGATATTGGTTCCAACAGATTTCCCAAGGCCACAGTTTAAAAAGTTGGGGGGGTATATGATTTTTGTGTTTCTGATGTGCTTTGGGCATAGGAAAATGATGTTTCTCTCATTGCAGCTGATTTCCTGAGGCAGAGGAGACAGATGACTTGTCCCATGGATGTAAAGATCTGATTTATACCATTATACCAGCAAAGAGAATGTATTTCCTTTTCTAAATCCCTGCAGGCATTGTGTTGGTAGAACTTATTGCTGATCTTTTTATCTTGAGTGTTAAGTAAATTTGAGTTTGTTGTTTTAAATTGCATTTCTATGCAGTTTTTAGTTTGAAATTTTGCATGGCAGTAACTGTTCTTTGCTTTTATAGCTGTATTTTGTACATTTTGGATTTCTTTATATGAGACCGTAGATTCTCGAACTGTTGTAGTTTTTAGCGCGCTTAGTAGTAGTCGCTTGTTTTGGACATACTTTTAATCAAGTAGAACAAACTATTACTGACATTTATACATGCAGAGACTATGGCAGTATTTAGTACACGAAATATTTTGAATACACGTCTGTCAGCGGCGGTGTGTTCATCATATTAAATATACAGGCTTCAGCTATTGAGATTAAATAGGAAATTTTCTGCATGTGTATATATGTCAAATTGTCAGCATGACAAAAGTGACAGATGTTATTTTTGTATTTTTAAAAACAAATTTGTTGTATATAAAGTTTTTTTATTTCTTTTGTGCAGATCAATTTTTAAACTCCTCTAGGTAGGTATCTTTACAGTTATAAACTATGAAATGTCAGTGTTCGGCCATATGGTATGACGGAGCAGTGAAAGTCAGAATTCAGTGGAGAAAACACTGACGGAACAGATCGTTCTCTGCTTTGCCTCCGAAGTGTCATCAGTTTGTAGTTTTAGTGTTAATTCCGCAAGTGTCTGTAGATACATTTTATATTGGGGATCAACCAAATCAGTACATCAGAACTTCAAAATTTGGGGACAGGGTGGGAATAAGTACAAGCACATTTGGCTTACAATAAATGAACTGATTTTTTATTAACTGCTTTTGCCCATATAAAATGCTGATATTTACAGGAAACCAGGCCACCTTTATAATTATGATAAATGTACCAAGTATAATGCTAGAAGATAATGTGTAGGCAATAGTGGGTATTTCTGACACAGTATTTCTCAAAAGTGATTAAAATACTTATTTTTAACATTAAAGAAGTTTAATGTATTTGTGGAATCAGGGCTTTTGGGTTTTAAATTTTGGCCAATCAGGATTCTAGGTGATCAGTATACAGACCACTCCTGAATGAGACTGTTTTGTCTTTTAAATTGTCTTAATCAGTTTATTGAATAATCTCTGAATTTTAAAGTAAAACAATGCTACTTATGAGAGAAGTAGGCCTTTGATAAACCAGTTGAGCATTTAAAATAAAAATCCATCCATAAAAATGGTATGTGTTGACTGTTAGGGTTTTTAACAGGTTTGACTTGTTTATTGATAAATGCACATGAATGGAGTAAACAACTAAATGAGACCCAAGAATTGGCCTTTGATTTTAAATATTTAATTTGTTCCTATAAACCTTGTCAATAAAAATAATAAATCCATGCTCTTGTCTCCTGCATTAATGTCTTACGGTTCTTGTAGCATTTCCCCCAAGCTGAGGAATTCCGAACAGGTTTTTAGGTGGATTTAGCCCCACGACCCAGTTAATGTGGAGTGCTGTTCAGTGGTAACGGCCCACGGTTACATGAGCACGTACACAATGGAGAGGTCACCAAGGGAAACCGGGAAGTGATCTCACAGAAGGTAGGTGACTGCAGTTAACAACTGTTTATTTTATGATCATTTACTTGAAAGGGGGTGAGCAGAGTAAGACCTAGGAACTAAAAACAAAGTCTACAGAAGGTTTGGAGGAGAGGGGACGGGTGAGGTTGCATGCAAGTTCCCGGGGAAGACGAGTGCACTCATCACTATACCGTACACAGAGTATCTGAAAAACAAGTCTAGTTTTTATTAAGTAGTTTTACACAACCGCTGTTCACAATCTGCAGTTAAAACACTGTGTCTTCACTGCTATTCAATTACAAAATCTTCAAACAGTGAAAAACCATAATCAAGAGGAAAAGAAAAGTACCGTGGTTCCTTAACGAAAAAAAAGTCAAATGATGTCACTTAAGACAGGAAATTTTTTACATAACACATTTACTGTACTTTAGCTAACGAGGTTTGCTTATAGCACAGTACAAGTTTAAGTGCCCAGAGACTAAACAGTTGTGAGCCATTTCAAACTTAAAATACTTTGCATTTACCACTAAACACATGCTATTCTTTAAACATTTTAATACATAGTATTTTAAAGCAGAATACTTCCCAATCAGTTCGTGACTCTCATCAGATAATCTGAATCTCAGCATTTTGCTGTGTCAACCCAACTTTGAAACCGATTTACTGTTTGCTTTTCTGTGTTTGTACCATACTCTGATGGGGACGGATGTGTCTAAGCTCTGTGTCAAGTTTACATAAAATACTATTTCTACTTACAAGCGGACTTTAAATTTTAAAAATACCTAACATTTTGCAAAGTCTTTAAAATCATTTTGAGTCCCTTTTTGAAGCAGACTAATAATTGAAAAACTGTTAAGACTTTTTAAAACAAAAGCACTTAAGTTACCATCCCCTTTTCTAATTTGGCAAGATAAGCATCCTGAAGACCCTGAAATCATTGTTTTAAATGAACTATTTTGTCATGAGTGAAAAAAGGAAAAAGTATCTGCCATGTTCTCAGGCTTTTAAGATATGGCTTTAAATGTGTAATATTTACCAGGATATCACATTTTTCTGCAGTTTTCCAGTGGACCTGCCTATGGAATACTGAAAACATAATGCTGTAAAAAATACTCTTAGAGTCTGAATCTGTTATTTTAAAAAGAGGCAGTAGAGGGAATTTTTTATTAAAGTATTCTGACAAGAAAGATTTTTTTGCCTAGTGGTTGCCAAAAGTAAGGCTATTTAAAGTGTACCATCCACCCCAGCTTGGCTCTTAGAAAAACAGCCATATTCTAACTGGTCTAAAGTATGAAGACTATACTAAGTGACAGAATACCTGTGCTAAGGAATTGAAAATTCTGCTGTTTTGCCAATGAGTGCACAAATCTAAAATGTATCACAAAAGATACCTGAATTTAAATTTCTTTTGAATAACCCAATGGAAAGAAATATGTACAATATAAAACAGTCTAGAAGTTTCATTTACTTTCAGCTGAAGAGTTTGTGCTGTATCTGAAACAAAGATTTGTACCTAAATTTTAAGTAAAAGCTCAATATTGGAGCTCTATGAAAGTCTTAAGGCTCATTGGCAAAGATACTAATAAACTGTCACAGAAGAAAGATACATGGCTTTATCTGGTATTCTAATGATTGCCGCTTGGTTTCTCAATGTTTGAAAACTGATGAGTCCAACAAAATGTCAGATTTAAAGGGAGTCTCCAACCATGGAAGAAATCCTACCCAAAATCTTAATTTAAGGTTCTCTTCTGCCTTATTCTGAAATACAGAAGACTTAGCCCTAATCAACCTGTGGAAAAAGCAAATCCAAGTGCTTCGAAAGGATTCTTGGGGCTAATGCTCTCAGAGGTTTTCCGTTTGGTTTTATGAAAGTGAGGTTTAACATGTGTTTCAAACTTTACCACTTGGGGCACAGAAGAAAGCTGGGTCCAGACAAATTCTATTCAAAATGCTGCGATCTTGCTTGCTTCTCGAACGCCACTCAAATACGCCCCTGTAACAGTCTGTGGAAAGTGCCTGTTTGTTGCCTGTAAGAAATAATTGCATAATTGGAGATCATGTATAAGGATCTCAAATGATAATAAATAATCAATACAAGCTTATACTTTCTCTGACCCTCAAAGATGGACGACACTCCTTTGTGCTCCTATGAACGCCACACCCTCGTCACTGCCCCTGAACTTCTCTGGTTATCCCACCATACCTCACCAGATCATTCCACAACTTCCTCTACAGTCCTGTGAGCTACTGTATGCTGGTCCTTAGGATACCGCCTCTCTAACACAGTTGCTGCCTCACCCCCACCCGACAAGTAATCCCGCTGTTCGAATCGGCAGTGAGGGAGGCAGCGAGCACGAGCCCCTCCATCCAAGTTGGAGTTTCGCTAGATGGCGGCAACAGGAGGACAGAGCTGTGTTACTCAATAGAAGGGGAAAGAAAAGGTGAGGACTGGCAATGGGAGAAGCCCCTTTTCCGGGAGACTAGCTGGAACATAACCAGCAAGCCAAGAAGGGGAAAAAAGTCCCGATCTGCGCCTTCGGGGGCAGGAACAATGACCAGGTCTGGGAGGGAGCTGTGGGAGAGCTGCTGACGTGGTGGTGAGCACGCCTCAGAGGACAGGGAGGGACGCAAAACAGGCAGCTCTGTGTGAACTAAGCTATGTGCCATGTCACCTTGATGAATGGCTGGGATGGAGGGAAAAGGTCCGGTGCCAAAGACGTCAATAAATGGAGGTACTGTGACCAGGAGGTAAGGATACAAGCACTAGTGGGGGAGAGGAGCAGAAACTTCACAGAAGTAGGTTTAAAATTGTTCTTTAACTGTGAGGTGAGATCTGTATGACTGGAGCCCAACAGAGCTGCTCCTGGGAGCGGCTGACTGGCTGCCCAGCCTGGAGTCCTGCTCTGTTCCCGCAAAGCTGGCTCTGCAGTCCAACGACTCTACGATAGCCAGCTTTTACATGATGTTCTTCTGTAGTCCTCCGAAAGTCAGGAAGAGAAAAGAACACCCACTCCGTTTTCGACGACACTTGAAGACGTGTGTGGTCCTAAGCTAACATACAAAGTATGAAAACGTGCAAGTGCTGAGAATTGCCTTTGCTCTGTTTGGGAAGGGTAGTGGGGGGGGGGGGGGCACGGTGGTCAAAAGCAACCAGTTCACCCCCAAAGAATCCTTTAAAATTCTCAGCCACTGGAGGCATCAAGAACTACAGAGACAAGAAGTTGGGCATGAGTGAGAACAGGACTGAAGGCTACGAAGAGCAGTTTGGTCCCTCACCTGCTTCCCCGCTCCCACCACCACAACCGGAGATCTGGGGGGCAAGGGTGAGGCACCGAACCATAAGGGGATTGAGTCAAGTCTTCATAACTAAGAGCAAAGCTTTCGGCTCCCAGGATGTCAGGAGCTGCCACCAAGCAAAGAGAAACTACATGTTCCCAGAGGAAAGAGCTATAGATAGATAATCTGATGTTTGCGGATCCAACCAGCCGCTGGCAAGCTTGCGGGTGCTCTCGGTAGGCTTTTATAAAAATGCCTCGCTCAAATCTAAGCAGTCAAGGGTGGGATATCTGGACACGTGGGAGGCAGAGGCTAAAGGAAACAAAACAGGAACTCAGGAGTCATGAAGAGGATGCTACCAAGAGAATAATCCGAGGACAAGAATGTCCTCATACAAGAGCCAAAATTTACAAAGTCAGTTCAAGGGTGGGAAGGTGAATCTCCCCACAACAGGGTAAGATGACAGAGACGAGTAACAGCAAAGAAAAAAATCAGATAATCAACTCATGAGTTCCAATATATGTAACAGAAGATCTAGAAATAAGAGGAAAAAAATGGGAGAGAATGATCAGAAGTGAAAAAACCAAGGACTGAAGGATGTAAGTGTCTAGATTACACACAAGCGAAAATGGGCACAGAAAAAATTAGTGGTAAAACAGCAAAACATTTCTCAACAAAAACCAAGGCAGAAGACATGCCACTTTGTACCCATTACGATGGCCATTATCAAAAACCTACAAAAAATCGTGGGTTGCCTGGGTGGCTCAATTAGTTGAATGTCTGACTCTTGCCTTTGGCTCAGGTCAGGATTTCGGGGTCATGAAATTGAACCAAGCACCAGGTTCCCCTGGGGTCAATGCAGAGTCTGCTTGAGATTCTCCCTTTAACCCTCCCACACACACTCTCTCTCTAAAATAAAAAATCAATCTTAAAAGTCTCAAGTGTTGGAACCTTTGTGACTGCTGGTGGGGTATAAACTGATGCCATTACTGTAGGAAACAGTGTAGTGGTTCTTCAAAGAGTTAACCAGAGAGTGAGTGTATGACCCGGCAATGCCTCTTCTGGGCATATGCCCCAGAGAACGCAAAGGAGGTTCCTGAAGATACGTGCACACCATGTTCACCGCAGCATTACTCACAGCGGCCAAAAGGTAGGAGCAGCTCAAGCATCCAGGACATGAATGCGTACACGGAATGTCATCTGTCAGGCGCCTGGGGGGCTCAGTGGGCTAAGCATCTAGCCTCAGCTCAGGTCATGATCTCAGGGTCCTGGGATCGAGCCCCGTACCAGGCTCCCTGCTCGTGCTCTAATAAGTACTTTTTAAAAAATGTGATCTATACACGCAATGGACTATATTTAGCCTTAAAAAGGAAGCATATTCTGACCCGTGGCACAATCTGGATGAACCTTTAAGAACATTCTGCTGCTTTAAGAACACACACGGTCACTTCCACTGCGAGGATGAGGCACCCAGAACAATCCGTAGAGACGCAGTAGAGATGTGGCGGCCAGGAGCGGATGGAGGGGAAGCGGGGAGTGTTGTTTCACTGGGACCGACTTTCGGTTCCGCAGGATGAAGATGTTCTGGAGGGGACAGGGTGATGGGGGCACAGCAGCGTCAAGATATTTGATCCCACTGAACTGCAGACCTGAAAACAGGCAAGATGGTAAAAGCCTCATTCTAGATGGAAATGGGCGCTGTTGTTCACGGTGTCCGGAACCTGACTGCGGCTGCACCGAGATGGGGGTGGGGGGTGGGGGGGGAGGGGGTGGGGGGGGCGCGGAGCGCTTCTATCCCAGCAAGTGTCCCGCAGGGGTGACCACGAGACCCCCAACAGTCTCTGCGAGGCTCATGCAGTGCAGTGGGAGTAATGAGACCCTTCAATATTAGAAACAAGGAAGAAAAATACTTTTAGATCATTTGCCAAAAGCGCAATCCACGTAGTTCCTACAGTTTGACTTCTCAGGCCCTGACAAAGAAACTGGATCCCAAAGATGACAGGTGGGGAGTTTGTGACGTCGGTCCACGTTAAGTGGAGCTCAGAGAAGCCCAACCACAACTGTGGGTTGACTGACAGCGACAACTGTCCACTCAACAGAAGTTCTTTACGGACTTAAACAGTCACAATGGTAAACTGTACCTCATGCGTAATCTACCACAGTTTAAAACAAACGTTAAAAAGAAAGAGTAATCTAGATAATAAAGCGCCAAGCAGAGCGGGAAGGAGGGTCCCAGAGGTCAACCAGGACAGACCAGCGCACCGGCCAGGGGACGCCAGGAAGGGCGTTTCCGAAAGTGGAGCAAGCACGCCAGGTCCCAGGGACTCGGTGGTGCTCTGGGGAGGACGGCGGGGCGGGGGGCCGAGCACTGAGCACAGGGGCCATGACGACTCTCAAAGCTGCACGAACACCTCGGCCCTGCAGGAAGCCACGTCACAGCACTGAAGTGTGGAAGCCCCACACCACCCGGGCCAGATCGTCAGCCTGAGAGGAAGCCAGCGGCCCGTCTGCCTCGTCACATCAGAAGTCAACAGCAGAAATATTTGGAAACAGAAGTAAATTCCCGAAGAAACGATAGAAAGGGTTAAAGCTGTCCTGGGAGGAGGGTGTTGAGGGGGCATCTGCTGTCCTGTGTCATGATGTTTTTGGTTTTGGGGTTTTTTTTTTTTTTTTTTTTTAAGCTTTATTTGAGGGGGAGAGAGTGTGTGTGAGTTTGGGGGCAGGGAGAGGCCGGGAGAGAGTGCAGCAGTCTCCCTCCGGGCATGGAGCCCGCCTGCCGGGCTCGATCTCATGACCCTGAGATCAGGACCTGAGCTGAAATGAGTCAGACACTTAAGGGACTGCACCACCCGGGCGTCCCCAGTGTCAGAACACTTTGACCATATCCGACTTTGCTTCGAAACCCTAGACATACCCCACTTCAATTAAAAGAAAGTAAGTAAGAGGCGTCCGGCTCAGGACCCGAACACGCACCTCGCCGGCGAAGAAGACTGTCCCTTGTATCTCCTCGGCGATGATGTCGTAGGCTTCTCCACTCCCGCCCGTCTTCACAAAGCTGTATGCCATCTGGATCCAGGGGTCTGTGCTCCACCGAGTGACAAAATACTTTGTGGGATCTGGGACTTCCTGTGTCAAGCAGACGGAACCATGAACCAGGATCGAAGAGGGACTGAGACAGCTGTGGCCTGGAGCAGCGGCCCCCAGGCCCCCGCCTTTAGAAATGGGATCGTCCCTCTGCACTGTCCCCTCCTGTCCCCCGCATCCACCCAGGCCCCGGACTTGTGTGGCATCCTCTACACCCTGCCCGAACTCTGCAACCTCCCGACATCCCACATCTACACCCTCCCCAGCCAGAGACACAGGCCCCCCACCCAGCCGGCCCTCCCCAGCGGCCCCTGCGGACGCCCAGCAGGTGCTGCGATGGCAGAAGAGGGGCCGGCGGGCTGGAGCGGAAGGGAGGGGGCGGTCCTGGGACGGGCTGGATTTCTCAACAGCCTTCACAGAACGGCCATAGGACGCTATGTCTCACGTTCACTAAGTTTCAAATAACTCTGTGCCTCTGACAGGAACCAGCAGGAAAAATATTTCTACAGAAACAATGTGCTCAGTTCCAAATAACTAGCATGAAGACAAGTTTTGGGGCAAAAACCCCAAGTGAGGGACAACTATAAGATGTAATCACATCACATAAAATAAGCAACACTCCCCACCCCTCGCCAGGGAGGCCTCTCTTTCTCTAATTTATGTAACTTTTGAGTCTTTTCAGTTCTTTCTACTCCCACTCCTTTATTTGAAAAAGAAGCCGCGCCATTTCCAGGTCTCCAGAAATTGGGAGATTTGGTAGACTGGCAAATAGGAAGTACCCTGAGCTCCTTGGAGAAAAGGCAGGGAAGGGATGAGCTGCGTCCGTGGGGTGGGCGAAAATTCTGGACAATATTCCTATGGAAGGGAAGTTGTCAAAGCTTGCTGGGGTGTGGGCTAACCCCGGTGGGGGAAATGCGGAGCTTCCGCCATCCCCGGGAAAGCAGGGCCCTGGCGCTCGCTGCAGCGCACACACACTCCGACAGGAGCGCACAGAGGAGATGAGCCTCTGCAGGAATGACGTGCACATTCGTGACGCGGTCCACGTTTGGGGCAGTTCCCCAGCCACGCTCTGTGGATTAGCATAAAAAAGGGAGGAGGGAGGGAGGGAGTGCGTGATGTGAGCAAAAAAGGAAGACAGTGGTGTGTAAGGTGGTAGGAATATCGCTCCAGGCTCGTGTGTTGTCCCCCTAAAATTCCTGTGTTGCTGCCCCTAGCCCCAGTGCCTCCGAAGGGCCGTCTGTGAGGGAATCACGTTAGAGCCTCAGGGTGGGCCCTAACCCAGGAGGACCGGTGTCCTGATGAGAAGAGGGGGGGACACGGACAAGCACCGAGGGAAGGGCGGCTGAGGTCACAGGGAGAAGCGGCCACCTGCAGGCCAAGGGGGGCGGGCGGCCTCCGAGGAAACCACCTGCCAGCACCTGCTCTTGGACTTCCGGCCCCAGCCCGGGGAGAAAATCCGTCGCTGTGGTTTAAACCAGCCAGTCGGTTGTCCGCCACACTGGCCCGTGCGGACCGGGGCAGGCACAGAGGTGGGAGGCTGGACCCGGGAAGGAGGAAGGACGCGGCCCCTGCGATCGCCTTCATCCGCGGGTCTCCCGCTGGGGAGAGCGCGCGGGTTCTCTGACCTGCTCCTTGAACAGCTCCCGGAGGACGGCCATGCACAGCTGCAGCACCTGCTTGTCGTCCAGGGTCCTGACGGACGCCACGGCCTCCCCGGCGACCACCGACATCAGCACGCTGTGCTGCTTCTGCAGACGCGAGAGGAAGGCACCGGCCGTTCACGTTCTCTGCTTTCAGGACGGAAGTCCCCAAATGCTCACAAGCACCCTCCAGCCCGCAGCCCCTCCCGCCCCTCCTCCTCCTCTCAGTCCCCAGCCCGCTTCCCTCACAAAACTCCTTATTCATCTAGACATTTTGTCGTTGGTGGTGGCGAAACTCAGGAAGGAGGGTAGGTAGGAAGTTCAGGGATGCTCTAGGCTTTCCCCTTGTACGAACTCGTTCTAGAAGAAACAGGACGGAGAAGGGACATCTGCAGGTAAAATAGGGGGAAAATCCTTCTCATACGGTTAAGAAATTTTGCCCATGGCTCCCAAGGGAAACCTTTTAAGATGAAGTTTCTTGAGAGGAAGAAGAAAAGGGAACAACAAGGGTGATCCTTCTGCAGGAACCAGTAGTACCTCTCCCGTCCCAGGCCGGCCCCTCGCCCTCCAATGACATCGGGCGACCCCCAGCCCGCCCTCCTCTGGGCCGCTCACAGGAGGACCCTCGAGAGCACTGTTCAGGTCCCACTCATCACCGTGCTGCGCTGACTCGCCCCAAGAGGATGCCCCACCGGCCCGAGAGACCAGTTTCCTAAAGCAACTGATCCATTGCCCAGGGAGCAACGACAGCCCTTGAAGAGCACACGGCAGACGGCGGGGCTGCTGCAGGACAACGTCCCAGGCCAAGCATCCTCAAGCACAGCGACATGGACCCAGAGCGTCCACCGTGCCCATCGGTTCCGGAGTGTGACCGGATTCTAACTGCAGCAGGGGAACTCAAGCCACATTTCACCAGCGACTTACCTGGGGATCCATGTCGTAGAACACAGCAAAAAGTCCCCGCTTGCTGGCGCTAGGAGGTACGTGACCAAAAAAGTCAGCCCCTTGAACTTTACTGTCCCAAAATCGATAAGGGAATTGCAAGGCAATCTGGAAAGTGAGCAAGAGAAAGAGGGTTAGGAGTCTCTGGGATCAGGAGTATGGCAATCTCTAAGAAGCAACCTATAGTTCTCAACTGAAGAGCTAGGCACGGAAACCAAACCTAAAGGCTCCCTTTCTATACACCTGTCTTGTTTGTTCTCTTGTGAGCATCTGGCTTTTTGTACTGTTCAGTCCAACACTCCCACCGATGACGGCGGGACCCACCAGCAACCACCAGGCTGATGTGAAGATGAAAAGCATTCCTGAGACCTGGTCTTGAAGCAAATGTCACTACGACCAATTCTAACCATCCCTGGGGCCGCCAGGATCCCCGGAAGCCCTCGCATGTTCTGCTAGAGATTTTAAGGGCAGAGGAACTGAAACTCTCTCCTCACTGGGACCAATTGATGGAGGGCAGGCATAGAAAGCAGCCCCCAAAAAAGAGCTACCTTATTTACATATTTATATGCCAAGTTAAAATTCTGAATAATAAGATTCATTTTCCTAACGTCAAAATTCAGACCTTGGCCCAGCTTTCCTCCTCTCATTTTGCTAGTATCCTTCTTTTTCTTCATGAATGATTATTCAAATGAAAAGAAAATCTTTGAATTTTATTTGAATTAAAAAATTATCGCCTACTGGGGCGCCTGGGTGGCTCAGTGGGTTGAAGCCTCTGCCTTCAGCTCAGGGCATGATCCCAGGGTCCTGGGATCGAGCCCCACATTGGACTCTCTGCTCAGCAGGGAGCCTGCTTCCCCCTCTCTCTCTGCCTGCCTCTCTGCCTACTTGTGATCTCTGTCTGTCAAATAAATAAATAAAACCTTTAAAAAAAAAATTATCGCCTACTTCCCAATACCAGAAGTTAAGGAACTCCAGTCACCCGGCTTGAGTAACTTGTCACCTTTTCAATGATGCCTGCACCTAAGCTGTTGATAGCCTTCATCTTCTTTTCTGACAGTGGTGGGTTAAAGTGAATGGCACCTTTCTGCAGTAAGGCCAGGGGGACCGTGACTAATACCTGTGAGAAAAAATGAACAATGAACACACAAAAGCAACTGAACCTAACACCACAACCACTCAGTGGGCTCATTTCCAGGAAAATCTCAACACACAAAGGACATTTCTCCCTACTGCCAATCATGAGATTGTCAAAGTCCCATGTTATATTGGGAAGAGCAAGGGCCGTCATGTAGCACTGGCCAGGTTGTTCACTGCACAGGGGTGCCTGGCTGAGCAGAAGTGGCATCCACATGGAAGAACTCACAGAAAGGTCTTGATGGTTTAGAATAACCCTGGGTAGAAAGGGTCAATAGATCCCAATCCTGAAAAGCAGTACTGTAATAGGAAATGGCCCTAAATATGGAATCAGGAAACTATATGTGTATATCATATTTGACACTTTCTAGTGGGCGGCCAATACCTGCTCTGCTAACCTCAAAGAACTGAGGTGAGGCTTAAAATGAAAACTCTTACAACATACATCAGTATGTTCCATAATGGTAAAGCACATCAAAAACAGTACAGAGTATTATAATCACAAGGAGCCACAAAAAATTTTCTTCAAGGAGAAAACAATTTATCGCAGGGTCTCCAATGGCTCACAAAATCATTTGGAAGAACTGAAGTAACACGTGTTAACAGAGCCTTCAAGAATGACTCTCCAAGTCCCATCACAGAACCCGGCCACAAAGAGCTGCTGTCACTCCAAACAATTGGGACGTCTCTGGCTGCAGAGCCACATTACCACGATCAGCGCCAGAAGCCATCACTCCTGCTGCCGGCTCGACAATCGTGCCGCCTATAGAACAAGCTGCACCAGCAACGTGGGCTCCTGAGGCCCTGCCTTGTGACTCCCCCGCGGAGAGGGAGTGGACCCTGGGGCCTCCACCAGCCCCGCTGCAGAAGAGCCCGACACCCTGACCTTCCTGCTCGTCAGAAGTGAAGCAGAAGCCACACCAGGGCTTCCAGGTCTCCCACTAGTGTGGCTGAGTGGCTGCACCATCTCCATCCAGAACCTCAGCCGCTAGGGAGTCTGGGAAGAGAGAGAGTGTGAGAGTGTGTGTGTGTGTGTGTGTGTCTACTTCCTACTCTATGCTGGGGGGCAGCACAGCAGGAGCAGCGTGCAATGGAACTGAATGCCAACCACTCTAGCTACCAGAGCCCTCATCAAAGACTCAGTGTGCTTGGCTTGAACCCCAACTCCAGGATCCCAGGAAGGCCAGAGTGCTTCCTGTCACTGTCACTATTTTCTGCCACAGGGAACAGGTAGAAAGTATTTTCAGTGTCATAATCATGCAATCAGAAAAAAGGGGAATGGGGGGCGCCTGGGTGGCTCAGTGGGTTAAGCATCTGCCTTCAGCTCAGGTCATGATCCCAGAGTCCTGGGATCGAGCCCCGTGCGAGGCTCCCTGCTCAGCAGGAGCCTGCTTCTCCCTCTCCCCCTCCCCCTGCTCCTGTGCTCTGTTTCTCTGTCAAATAAATATATAAAATCTTTTTTTTTAAAGAGAGCAATTATTCTCTTGGATGCATAAGAACTTCAAGGAAATAAGATCTAGATTTTTTAAAAAAGATTTTATTTATTTATTTATTTATTTGTCAGTGAGAAAGCAACGTATAAGCAGGGGAGCAGCAGGCAGAGCTAGAAGCAGGCTCCCCACTGAGCAGGGACTCAGTCCCAGGACCCCGAGATCATGACCGGAGCCGAAGGCAGGCACTTGCCCAACTGAGCCACCCAGGCGTCCCAGATCTAGATATTTTCTTAACGACCAAAAAGCTTTCAAAAGCACATGAGCTGGGCGCCTCGGTGGCTCCGTGGGTTAAGCCTCTGCTTTCGGCTCGGGTCATAATCTCAGGGTCCTGACATTGGGTCTCGTCATCAGGCTTTCTGCTCAGCAGGGAGCCTGCTTCCTCCTCTCTCCCTGCCTGCCTCTCTGCCTACTTGTGATCTCTGTCTGTCAAATAAATAAATAAATAAAATCTTAAAAAAAAAAAAAAAAAAAAGCCCATGAGCTAAGGAAAACAGGCAGAAGAGATAAACAGAGCTGGCCAGAGACTCACACCAGCTCTTGGGGCAAGCAGCCTGGAGACCCACACTACAGCTTTGTTTGTAAACGTCTGCCAGTGTGTCAGGCTGGGGCGGTCATCCTTCACTTACAAGCTGGTTTGGAAATTTCCAATTCAAACCATGTGATGTGTGCAGACTATCATAAAAATGAAAAAACTTTAAACATTTTGGAGCAGACTTTGAAACACGGCTCTGCCCTAATAGCCCTGGAGAGCCGGATCCAAAGAAAGGAAGGCAAAGGTGCCTGGTTAGGGTCAGGAAGCACCCTTGCTCTCCCCAACACGGCAGAAATCTCCGTGTGATATCCCAGAGTATAACACCTTCCACTGTCCACCTACTGAAGTTTATAAAAAATCCCAATAATATAAAAGTACTCCTGCCAGTTTCAAAATGAAAATACAGAGCTGCCTTGAACAGAAAAATGATCCCATGGCAAAACAACAAACAAACTAAAAAAAAAAAAAAAACCCACTGCCAACTTGGAAAGTATCAAGTTAAACAAAATAGACTTTTTTTTTTGTAATACACAACTTCTCAGAGCCTTTAACACACTCATACTTAACCCAAAAAGTAGACTGCAGTATACAATACTTTTCAAACTTATATGGCCAAAGGATTTTTCCTATTCAACTCTCAGGACTCATGTACCACAGAACGCACTTTAAGAAACACTTTTCCGAATTCCACCTACCATGAAATCCATATGGTGTTAGATCAATTATATCAGATCTGCAGACCCACAAAGGATTGAGTGGAGATAGGTAAGTCTTCAGGACTCAATCCAGGCAGATTGCCAAAGGCAAACTACTTGGTGGAAAACACGGTTTTCCCAGACCCCCAGGCCCCTAGCTGCACCAATGAACTTCTAGCACCTACCTTTTGTGCTGTACACCCTGTCCCGTCCGTAATGGTAACCTGCACTTCATCTCCAGAATAATCAATGCTCTGTACCTGCTCAAGAAAAACAATCATGAAAACCATGAGGGACGGAGCCGTACGATCCAGGATCCTCTCCAAGTATATCATGCGAATTTCTATCTCCAAGACGCCAAAGAATCATTTCCTGGCATTCAGAGATCTGAACAACATTTACAGCTTACTTCAGGGAACTCTCACCCAGTCATTAAAACTTATAAACACTGTCAGAATATGGAAGATCTTTAAAATCATTTGTCTAAAGTGAAACATACGCGTAAGTTACAGCCTCTGTGATCAGAGCAACGCACAGTACAGACGCACAGGGACAAAGATGCGAAGGGAAAATTTCCGAATGAACACAAATGCACAGTGTCAGGGAGGTCATGAGACTCCCACACACACGAGTAAACAAGATGCATCTGCACCACTGTTGCTTCCAAACAGCGGGGCTACCTAATGAACGAGGTCACAGCAAGCACCTGTCTCCTGTGTAATCCACGCACCCCACGCTTCCCATCCTCCAAACACAAGGTCAGTTCAGAGCCCCCCCCCCCCACCGCTGTCGACACTCACTGGAGATTCGAGCCGAATGTCCAGGCCTTCTGCCAGTTTCTCAATGATTACAGAGTAGCCAGGCATTAGCAGAGTGTGGTCACCAGCGAACTGGGCAAAGAATTCGTTGTGATCCCAGGAGCGAGCAGACACCTGGGAAATGATAATGTGCAGAAAAGCTTTTTTTTTTTTTTCTGTCTATACATTGTTATGTAAACTCTACCCCCAATGTGGGACTTGAACTCATGACCCCGAGGCGAGACTGGCATCTTCTACTGACTAAGCCAGCCAAGCACTCCAGGAAAGCTTATTGTAGAACAAAAAGCAGACATGATTTGGACCTGGGTACCATTCCTTGATAGCAACCTATACTGTGTATCAACAATGCTGAAAAAGGGGAACTAGAGGAATAAAACTGCATTTGGAGAACTCCAGCTATAAGCAAGCCAACTGTCGCCAACGTGGCATTTCTACAGAGGCTGAAATCCTGCACGATTTTGGGAAACAGCGTTACTCCAATGGCAATGGTGAATGCCTGGGTGGCTCAGCTGGTTAAGCATCTGCCTTCAGGGGCGCCTGGGTGGCTCAGTGGGTTAAAGCCTCTGCCTTCAGCTCAGGTCATGATCCCAGGGTCCTGGGATTGAGCCCCGCATCGGGCTCTCTGCTCGTCAGGGGGCCTGCTTCCTCCTCTCTCTCTCTGCCTACTTGTGATCTCTGTCTGTCAAATGAATAAATAAAATCTTAAAAAAAGAAAAAAAGCATCTGCCTTCAGCACAGGTCATGATCCTGGGGGGGTTGGAGGGGGCGGTCCTTGCTCAGCGGGGAGCCTGCTCCTCCCTCTGCCTGCCTCTCCCTCCCTCCCTCTCTCTGACAAATAAGTAAAATAGTTAAAAAAAAAAAAAAAAGAATCGAATGAAAATGGAAATATCCTGATTTGGACAATAAGCCAGGGTCATCTGTAGAGCCTCAATTCAAAATATAGATCTGAGTATCAAGACCACAGTTGTTACAGGAGTGAGGCAAGTTTAAATTTATTTCAGCAAGATTCACAGACCACAACTGCAAAGCTCCTCTATTTTGGTCTCTGGAGAGCATTGCTCTCAGACCACGCAGGGCTCCCCAGGGTCGCCTGCAGGGGAAAGAGGGCAGCCAGCACACGAGGCTCTGGGCCCGCACAGATCCAGCGCCAGGGCCCTTCTGACACACTCTCTGAAGAAAGGTTTCTCTAGGGACGCCTGGGTGGCTCAGTTGGTTAAGCGGCTGCCTTCGGCTCAGGTCACGATCCCAGCGTCCTGGGATCGAGTCCCACGTCGGGCTCCTTGCTCCGCAGGGAGCCTGCTTCTCCCTCTGCCTCTGCCTGCCACTCTGTCTGCCTGTGCTTGCTCGCTCTCTCTCCCTCTCTCTCTGACAAACAAATAAATAAATTAAAAAAAAAAAAAGAAAGGTTTCTCTAGCTTTAACAACAAAACAAGGTCTAAACCACGGTGGGGCGACTTCGCTCAGAAGTCATGGTTTTTGAACTTGCAAAGAGCAGAACCCGTATTTCCTGTTTACCCAGAGCAGCCCAGGTTCAGGGCCAAGACCCGGCACACGGACGCACGCACCAACATGCGCAGAGCCTGGGTCAGGGCCAACACCCAGCACATGGAAACACACGCACCAGCACACGCAGAGCCCGGGTCACAGCCGGGACCCAGCACACGGACACACGCCCCAGCCCGCGCGGAGCCCGGGTCACGGCCGGGACCCGGCGCCCGGACGCGCGCCCCAGCCCGCCAGAGCCCGCACACCTGGCGGAGGCTGCTGCCGCAGGCGTACTCCAGGTTGCTCAGGTGGAAGTGCAGCACCTGCTCCTCGAGCTCACTGAACTGGATGCCGGACTCCGTAATGAACGCTTTGTAGATCTCCTCTATCTTTTCTGTAACGGGAAGGGAGCAAAGCAGAGCAAAGAGCGGTCACGTTCATTTCCTTATCCTTTACCCTGCGTTCTGTTCCTCCTGCGACCCCGCAAACCCCCAAGCGGCTGAGGTCCCTTCCCAAGGAAACCCGGGGTGCGTGGGGTGGGGGGACAGGACATCTTGATAAGGTTGGTTTCGCTCAGGAAGGACTGGAAACAGTCTGTAGGCTCTGCATCTTCAACCAGGTCTCGTTTCTGCCTAGTTGAACAATTTCTTCTTTTTGCTCAAGTTTGGAGGGGGAGGTACCCCCCGTGCCCCCAGAGAAAATTCCTCCTCCCTTTCTGGTACCGCCACCACCTCATGTCCAGTTCTTAGAACATCTCACCTCCACCCAAAGACCCACGATAAACTACTGGCTTCCTTCTCTCCAAAACAAGAATAATCCATCGAGGGCTTTCGTCACCTGAGCCTTCTGCCTCGATGCCTTTTAATTACTGGTTTTCTACGGCCTGTGTAATAAATTCCCAAACCCACAGCCAGACCAAGCCAGCACACTTTCAGCCTTTCTAGAGGCAGCACCTACTACCTGCCGGCCCACACGCTCTGAGTGGCAGCCGGGTCTCTTCTGGGTAAAGGCCAACCGTGGGAGGACTGCTGCCACCTCTCCCCTCACCGGCTGGCCCCGCAAGCCTGGCCCGGCCCCCTTCCACTCCAGCATCCGCCGGCACCACATGACTTGCGAATCCTGCTTACTAGCAACCCCCAACTTCATCCATTCCACGGAACCGGAACATTCAGCTACACAGACACAGCCCTGTGGGATCACCGCTCGGCTCTGGTCTTAGATTCCCTTGGGGTGGGGTGCGGGGGGAGATCGTGTCTGACAAACTGTAAACATCTTAGCACATGGCACTTCTTCGTAACCTTCGCCGTGATGACCACCAGCCCACATGTACGCTGGAGCCTCAAAGCTTCCTCCTATCAAGTCTGTGCACTTGCTCAACTGGAAATGGAACTGAAAGTGAGTTCAGAAAAAAAAATTGACAACTCCGGGCTCGCATTCAAATTTATGCTGCATCGTGATATGGGGATGGCCACAGCACGTCTGGGTCTGTGCTAGGCTTCGGCCCCCAGACCACAGGGCCTTTGTGCTACCTTCATTACCATCTTGCAGTCCCATTCCTGCCTCCTGCTACATGGTTTTTTTTCTTTTAGGTTTTGTAGACCTATTTTCCTATAGGTTTCCTATAGGGCCTACACCACGTTTCCTTAAGGTCTATAGGTTTTGTAAACCTATTTTCCTTTAGGTTTTGTAGAGATTTGGGAGGAACCAAAATTTCTAAAACAGTATATAAAATTAAGTATTAATAGACTGGGAAAGTCTTAATGTGATTTTTATGTAAATTACACTTAAAAGCTATAGTACATATGCTCTCTGAAATTAACTCTAGCTTCTCAGTATTTCTATCTGGATGTTTTCAGCGAAGTGCTAATGAGCTGGCATCTTAGCTCAGACACTACGAGGCAGGAGAGAACCAGGACCTTCTTTATGTAGACATGTATGCACTGTTATTAGAACTTTCCCAGATAATATTAATCAGAAAAACAACTTACACAGTTGGTGTCGCAGACCCTCCCTTGATAACTTTTCTTAATTGGCCAAGACAAAGCAATACTGTTAACTTTTTTACCTGGCGGCCCTGAGAAAAGGCTGTAAGATCCCCCTCCATCCAGCGATTACCACCCACGTGTGCAACACTAACTAAATTCTGAGCCCATTCACCAAGTCAGCCTAGGAACGTCATCAAATCCAGAGAAGTCAACAATGTCCCCCTGGGTCTGGACATTAGCTCCGTTTGATCAAATGACCCCTGTGCCGCCCAATTTCTAAAATGTTCTGTGAGCGTCTGTAGGGGATCCCTTACAAATAAGGGGGACTGGAGGGGAAAGAAAAGGGACAGTGCTTGCTACTGAGCCCTCTACCCCAAACAGTGAGGGAGCGTGTACCAGGACGCAGAACTGAGAACCCGTTCAAGGAAACAAACACCTGAAGCAAATTAACATCCTGAGACCAGAGCTCAAATGATCGCACTTGAAGAAACCCCAAAGGCCGCCAAAACCCATGAGTGGTGCATAGAGGTCGTAAGAACTGTTGGCTAAACGAACATCAACTTAAGTAGCAGAATGGTCGAATCTCCACTGGCACCCTCGTGGAAATGAGAGCTTACAGTCAAGTTTTCCAAAGAGTACAATCAACTGAGGATATTTTGGTCCATTTAGTAACAAAGCCTAACAATTCTGAATTAAAATTTTCCAACTGCAACACATATTCTTACATTCTTAAATAAAACATACTAAAAAAAAAAAAAAAAATCTCAAGCTATTGCCCCCCAAAGGGAAAAGAAATCCTGACATACAAAAACTCTTTTTATCTAGAAGGGACATTATGTAGGGACTATTCACATGGGGCCTACACCACGTTTCCTTAAAATAAGCTCCTCTGGGAAACTGAAAGTTAAACATTTCAGTAAATCTTTTAAACATCAGCTATTTTATGCAAAGTAAGATCTGAGTGTGTTCACGCACACAAGCCTCTACAGGTCCTTGAGGAAGTTCTCCACAGAGCGTAACAGTCCAGAAGGAAGGCTCCTAGGACTTCTGTGTGTGTGTGTGTGTTTTAACATAAGCTCTACGCCCATCGTGGGGCTTGAACCCATGACCCCAAGATCAAGAGTCGCAAGCTCTACCGACTGAGCCCGCCAGGTGCTCTTCACAGGACTCCTCCGCCGGCAGACGTCCAAGCACACAGGCGGACGCTGCTAGTGTTCATCAAGCTAGGGTGACAAGGGGACTCCGATGGAACATTCAGAACGCCATTCTCCCATACCTCCTAAAGGAACATCTTGGAGCTGAGTCTTATCCTTCCTCCACTCAGAGACAACATCCAAGAGAGCATTAAAATGAAAATCCATGCGCTTGTCAATGGTGGGGTCAGTTATTCGTCCACCTTCCTGAATTAAGTCACATCTCTCTCCAAATTTATGCATGCTGATGCCAAGCTTCAAAATAATAAGAATAAGAAGGTGAAAATTTGCCCTGGAAAAAATACTTACAGGTTCTAAGCTGAAATTAGACAGAGCTCTCATGGAGAAAATGGTCTAGCAGTTCTCGAAGAGAAAGCTAAATGTGTTTCCTGGGGGATGGCAGCAAAGGGAGGCAGTGAGAAAAAGAGCATGAAATCTACGAGACCTTGTTTCAGGAGAAGGTGAAGTGACAGCAGCGTCCATGCCATGCACTCTAAGCTCTGCAGGCAATATTTATTGATGCTCCCAATGCTACGGCCGAGCACGGCCTCTCCTTGCTCTGACATTCCAGCCCCACTGTGGACTCTTCCATTAATTGAGCACGCAACCACACAGACACTCATGGAAGGTGATGTTGAATTTACTGTCAATAAATAATACTTCAGGAAAAAACCTTGGGCCTACCGGGTCTTCAAAGAAACTATAGAGAGCTGCCTGATAAAAGACAGAATGCCCAGGTAAATTGGACTCTCCGATGAACAATGAGTAGTTTGGGTTTTGGTGTCTGTTTGTTATTGTTTTTGTTTTTTTTAGTGTAAGTATGTCCCAAATGTTGCATGCAAAACATCCCATGTAGTATTTGGGACATACTTATCCTAAACACAATACTTGTTGTTTATCCAAAAGTCGAACATAGCTGGGCATTCTGTATTTTTATGGGCTCCATCTGGCAACCGTAAGATGAGCTAATCGAGTGGCCTGCAAATAACACACAAATATAATTAAAGATCTCAGAAAAAAATTTCTATGCACGCTACAGTTCCACCTTCTCCGAAAGGAAGAACTGTAACTACTTTTGTTGACTTTTCGGGGAGGGGTGAGGGGGCAAGAAATCATTTAGGGGTGGTTCTGTATCATCTAGGAGCATTATTAATACTATACACAAGAAAAATGAGACCATTTTTTCTTCTTATTATCTACAACACAAACGTTAAAGAAACCCACTTGTTCACACATTAGTGCTACTGGGTTGTTGATACAGCCGTTGACAATCTGGGCTCCTCTTCCCACTGTGATGCCTTTAAAAGATTTATCATCCCATACTCGGCCTCCAATTCGGTCTTTGGCTTCCAGGACAGTTACCTAAAAACACAGGCAACCAGGAAAGCTGAATAGCATAAGAAACCGTATTAAATGCAGTGCTATAAATCCAGAATGACACACAGTTACATAGGTTCCATATCTGGTTAATTATGGTATCACCTGGGAAAAAACTTTAAAAAGAAGGTAGTGTGAATAGAAGCCAATGTAGATGTTGAAACAAACCAACCAGCTTTTAGCCTGGAGGGGAGTGAGTGGTCTGCTAGCGAGATCCCTCAAACGGTCTCGTCTCCAATCCCATAATGATAAGATTTGATGAATTACCACATGAAGTGTACTCTGAAAGTTTTTACTTAATACTAGTCCATAAATCAAAAAGCACTATAAGAAAGGAGACTAAAGAGGTGAGTTTTTCCTATAAAACGTCTCTGTGTCGAGCAAAATGCCTTCAGCTTTGCAAATAGGCCTTAACTTCCTTAGGACAGGACTACCGTTAAAAATGAAAGTGTAGGGGTGCCTGGGTGGCTCAGTAGGTTAAGCCTCTGCCTTCGGCTCAGGTTATGGTCTCAGGGTCCTGGGATCGAGCCCCGAGTTGGGCTCTCTGTTCAGCAGGGAGCCTGCTTCCCTCTCTCTCTCTCTGCCTACTTGTGACCTCTGTCAAATAAATAAATAAAATCTTTTTAAATAAATAAATAAATAAAAGTGTACATCGATCATACTACCCAAGTATGACCTGGTGGGCATGGCCTAAGCAGGTTGGCCCCACACCCAGACAACTTTACCTCCCCCAAATTTTGCACAGCATGAGGAGCTGCTGGTGGTGGGCAGCTCTGACAACGAGCGCCACGCTTCCCTGGGTCGCAGTAACCCAGGGGAAACGTGACTCCTACTCCGTTTCACTTCCGGATCCCTAACAGGACTCTTTGAAATTGCTCAAGGAGGCTCCCCAAGTCAACCGTCTCGGTTGCTCGGGGGAATCTCTTTCCTAACAAAAGAAGGACGGGTGGTCTCTTTGGGGTCTCTCTTATCACCTGGTGAGCAAGAGCGGAGAATGGGAGGGGTCCCCTGAATATTCTTATTCCTCATTCTCTCCAACAAGGAAGGTTCCAACCTGAGGTTCCAACCCTCCCCACCTTCTTCTCTCTGACTTCATGCAGATTAACACAGACCCATCCGTGTCCAGTTTTGTTTTAGTGTAAGAGGAAGGCACTGTATTAAAGACAGGGGCACCTGGGTGGCTCAATGGGTTAAAGCCTCTGCCTTCGGCTCAGGTCATGATCTCAGGGTCCGTGGGATCGAGCCCCACATCGGGCTCTCTGCTCAGCGGGGAGCCTGATTCCCCCTCTCTCTCTGCCTGTCTCTCTGCCTGCTTGTGATCTGTCAAATAAATAAATAAAATATTAAAAAAAAAAAAAACAGTTCCCTGGACTTTGGATATTAATAACCTTCCTTGCAATATCATCTGTGAGTTTCCCTAACAAAAACAAACAAGAGATCTTGGCCCTAATATCGAATGCTGGAATAAATAAATGATCAATTCAAACACGTCCTAGCTTAATACCATTCAGAAAATACTTTGAAATGCAAATATGCTTCCCATAAATCCAACTCAGGTTCTTCTGTTTTGTGAGGAAAATAACGTAACCCAAGACTTATATCTTCCATCTTCCATTCAACCGAGGAAAACTTCTCTTAGACACAGCTACTGAAAACTTTTCTCATCTCTGAAACTCCTCCAGCAGAGAAGACACTGTGAACAAGTTGTCATTTCCTTCAGCCAGAGAAAGGTGCTAAGACTAATTCAATTCTACCAAACTGATTTTCAGGTTTGGTTTAGCTGAAAACCAAAGTCCTTGAAAAGTAAGTTTTTAAAAAGAAGTGTGTCGGACTTAGAAAGTTACAAATTGAGGCGTGTGGTTCCTTCAAATGAATCTAATGGAAATGAGAGTCTGAACTGTGTATTTTTTTGTAAGTCTCTATTTTGGCTAATTCTGAAAAACTGGAATAAGGCCACACCCTAGCTAAAAACTATCCTACCTTGGAGAAGCAGGCCACCTCAAGTACATATAGCCCTTTAGAAGTCATGTAATTCTGTCTGAACCGTGGATTAATTCAATCTTGCGTCCAAAAGCAAAGACTGTTTTCCAAAGTAAGACTCCAAGTGTGCCTGTGAGGGGCACCTGGTTGGCCCAGTCAGTCAAGCCCGCAACGGCTGATCATGGGGTCATGGGCTCAAGCTCCACGTTGGGCACAGAACTTACTCAAAAAAGGATACCTTTCATTCGCGTAAGAAAAATTAACTGCGTGTTTCAGAAACTTTTATACAGGAAACGGTGAATTTCCAAGCTGCTATTTATTGTCTCAAACTATTACAAAAAAGAGGACTTTTTCCCAACGTGCCCTCTGTGGTGTTGACTAACAGCCCGTGGAGAATTTCTGCTTTAGTTTCTGCACAGACTCCCTTCTGATTTGCTCATTAGGAGTCTAAAACCCTGTCCTGGGGCACCTGGGTGGCTCAGTGGGTTAAAGCCTCTGTCTTCAGCTCAGGTCACGATCCCAGGGTCCTGGGATCGAGTTCCGCATTGGGCTCTCTGCTCAGCAGGGAGCCTGCTTCCCTTCCTCTCTCTCTGCCTGCCTCTCTGCCTACTTGTGATCTCTGTCTGTCAAATAAATAAATAAAATCTTAAAAAAACCCTGTCCTAAAGCTGCTGAGAATGGCTATTCCCTCCACCTTTCTTTTCTTTTTTTTAATTATTTTTTATTTTTAAAGATTTAAAGATTTAAAGATTTAACCCACTGAGCCACCCAGGCGCCCCCCACCTTTCTTTTATTAAACCCATTTCAAATGTTGTATCTTTCCTAGGAGCAGTTAGAAAGATTATAAAAGATATACGGTGATTTCTCATTCTCCACCAAAATCAGCAACCAGTTTCCAAATCTTAGAAATTCTGGACCGAAAGGCACGGTTAACCATCCGTTATCAACTCCACGTCCCCAAAACTCTTACCTTAATTCCAAAGTTATGCAGTTGCCTCGCAGCTGCTAATCCTGCTGGACCAGCCCCAATAATGATGACGGATTTCTGGAAAAAAAAAAATTAAAAAAAGGATCCAATTAGAGAAATGAGAAAGCAATATATTGTTTTAGTTGTTCTAAGAAGGTACTAACTGCCAAGCCTCGTTAGTTCATCTACCTTTCTTGGATGTTCGTAGAAGATTACTTTCCTAAATACAGATGCGCGTAAGTAAGCCCCTCCTCCTCTTTTCCACAGTCTAGGGGACCGGTGCCTGACCGTCTCTTCCCCAGAGGAGCACAGTCTACACAACTCTTACTCTGCAGCTTCTGTGATCACGTGACTGTCACTCGTATCATTAACTCGTACCCACTAATGCTGTTGTCGCATACTAGCTTTTTTTTTTTTTTAAGATTTTATTTATTTATTTGAGAGAGAGGCAGTGTGAGAGAGAGCATGAGCGAGGAGAAGGTCAGAGGGAGAAGCAGACTCCCCGTGGAGCTGGGAGCCTGATGCGGGACTCGATCCCGGGTCTCCGGGACCATGACCTGAGCCGAAGGCAGTCGTCCAACCAACCGAGCCACCCAGGTGTCCCATGTCGCATACTAGCATTTATCGTGATGGTGATCGTGTTACCGTGAGAGCAACAGCCACCTACGTTGTGGTAATCTTTAGGAAGAAGACGCTGGTCGGTGCCGACGCTGAGGACTCCCGTGTTGATGAGACCTTTCCTCGTCATAAAATAAAGGATCCTCTCCACTTCCTGCACGCACCGGATACGCACAAGCCCCCGGACGATGATGTGAGGAATACATTTCTGAGGGGTAAGAGCTTCCTGGGTGTGGAACCAAAACCAGACTGTTAAGACAAACAAACAGACGGAACTCTGGGCTCCTCGAAAATTAAGCAGAATTCCTCTGTGACCCGGCAGGCCCACTCCTGGGTATCCACTGGAAAGAACCGCAAATGGAGGCATTTACAGAATTCTTATTTGCGCCACTCAAACTGCCAAAAGGTGGGACTATCCAAGTGTCCATCAACGGATGAGGGACAAACCGAATGGGGGCAGATCCGTACGCGGGCCATTATTTGGCCATAAAAAGAAATGAGGTACTGATCCGTGCTACAACACGGAGGAATCCTACCAACATGATTCTGCGTGAAGAAGCTACTCACGGAAGATCACAAGCTGTAGGATTCCATTTGTAGGAACAACTGACCATGGGCAAATCTAGAGAGGCAGGAAGCAGATCAGTGGTCGCCAGAGGCTGGGGGGAGGGAGGAATGGGGAGTCACTGCTTACTGGCTGTGGGGTCTCCTCTGGGGGTAACCAAAAGTTCTCGAACAAGATGTGGGGATGATTACACAAACACTATTTCATGCCACTGACTGTACCTTTTACAATGGTAAAAATGGTAAATTTTACATTGTGTTTTTACCGTAATAACAAAACCAACCAAACCAAAGCCCTCGTGGAGTACTCAAGTCCACCTTGTATCACTAAGACATAGTAGGATCCAAGGGGGCGGGGAGGATTGCCTGGTGAAGGGAGAAAAAGGGAGAAAGGGACAAAAGGAAGACACAGCAATTTCTACTCTATCAGCTCATCTTCTCCTCCCCAAGAAGGACAGCTACGGGGACCGGGGGCTGACCACGTTGCAGATACATTCCTGACTCGATACACCACACAGGAAGGGCCACAGCAGAAGCCCATGCTGTCACTTATCCCAGCAGCAGAAAAACCTGGATTCTCATCACCGATAAGATGTGAGGAGACAGATTTAGGAATGTGTTTAAAAAAAAAAAAAGAAAAAAAAAGCCATTGTCTTTTCCTGCACACCCCATTGTTGTCAAGGCCTTGGAACGTTTCAAAGATACAAGATTAACATAGCCTTGACCCACGGTCATGAAGTTAGAACAGGCTCAAGAGTGGGGGTCCCAAACTCTGGCTCATCCTCTACTTGTCCCCACCCCCCCAGCTCTGAAAGAACCGAACCACACACAGGAAGAGGGCTTACAGGAGACCCGTGAGCAACACGGGGTTAAACTGCGTGGGTCCACTCACCCGTGGACATTTTCGATAAGCACAGTGTGGTACTTAATAACATTTTCTGTAGCTTTCTTGCTTGTGAGAATAAGTATATAATATACATACAACATACAAATATGTGTCAATCAACTGTACATTATTGGTAAGGCTTCGAGTCAACAGCAGGCTCTTTGTAGCTGAGTTCTAGGAGGAGCCAAAAGTTGTATGTGGATTTTTGACTGGGCTGGTGGGGGGTGGCAGGTGTCAATGCCACTAATACCCACACTGCTCAAGGGTCAACCATATTCAAGAAATAACATCGGCTTGGGTTGGGGCGGAAGGTAAAAAACTCTTGTTTGTAGTCATGAATTAAAAAAAAAATTTTTTTTTTTTTTTCAAAATCTTTGGTTCTTCCATGCCAAATATATTTGTGTTTTCCCACTAGAATATTAAACATAAAGCATACTATTTTATTAAATATTAAAACAGATCCAGGCTGGGGCACCTGGGTGGCTCAGTGGGTTAAAGCCTCTGCCTCCGGCTCAGGTCCTGGTCTCAGGGTCCTGGGATCGAGCCCCCGCATCGGGCTCTCTGCTCAGCGGGGAGCCTGCTTCCTCCTCTCTCTCTGCCTGCCTCTCTGCCTACTTGTGATCTCTGTCAAATAAATAAAGAAAGAAAATAAAGGAAGAAAATAAAATAGATCCAGGCTGATAAGGTTCAGGATTTTTTCCTATAAGGTTCTTCACCACCATAAATCAATTTTCAAAGTCGAACCAAAAGAAATGTGAAGAAAAATGAATCCAAGGCTGTTTCTGAAGAGTTTATCTTTACAACTTATTTACAGGAAATTCTGACCACAATTTTGTTCAGTTCAGCAAATGTTTATTGAGCACCTACCTCCAGCCTGCTGGGGAGGAAATGAACAATTTTGCCTCGTCCAACCCACTCACAGACTTCGTAGAAACTGAATTAACAGCCATGAACCGGATCAGGCCATCTCATACTGGATTCTTTTTTTTTTAAAGATTTTATGTATTTACTTGACAGACGGAGATCACAAGTAGGCAGAGAAGCAGGCAGAGAGAGAGGAGGAAGCAGGCTCCCCGCTGAGCAGAGAGCCCGATGTGGGGCTTGATCCCAGGACCCTGGGATCATGACCTGAGCCGAAGGCAGAGGCTTTAACCCACTGAGCCACCCAGGCACCTCTCATACTGGATTCTAATCCAGTGAGACAGCAAGGTCCATCTGGAGTATCTTTCCTGAATCAAGATTACTTTTGCGGCCTTGCCAAATGTTCCGCATTCAGCAATTGCTCAAATAATTGCAGGAGAAATTAATAAATCAGCAAAATACTAGGGTCAGGAGAGCCTTTGTGTAGATAATAATAATCATGATAACAAAAGCTCCTATCCCCTCCCAGTTGGTCTCCCCCCTTTCCAGGTGGGGCTGTCTGAGGCCCTAACATGTCTTCGGTCCCAGCAGACGGCAAAGCACCAGTAAGAATCACTGCCCTCAAGGGGTTATAACGCTTTCTTTAACGTTTTAGTTTTTCCTCTCGGCATTCACGCTGGAACTCTCTGAACCAAACTTTGCACCTTATACTCAATCACTAGAGAGTCAAAAATTCGGACATGTGGTCTCAAAGTGGTGGTTCCCAGGATGGGGAGACTCAGCGCCCGGGAGGCAACCCCTGGGGACATCGTGGGTTGTCACAACCGGGGATGTTCTGGTATATAGGGGGCAGAGGCCAGGGAAACCACGAAACATCCTACAGGGCACCGGGCACAGCCCCCCGCACGACGAATATCCACCCAGTGTCACGGTGGGAAGGCAGAGAGTCCCTGACCTCAAGCCCCGCCCCCGCCAATACGGCAGCCCCCCTCCTTCCAGAGCAGCCCTGGTCCGTGCGTGCGGGTGGGCCCTCCCTCCACTCACTTTGCAGTTAGTGTACCACAGGGCGAGGGTGAGGTTCCGCAAAGCCAGGTACATGGTGGGGTCTCGGGAGTACTCCGGGAACTCGTAGAGCTCGTCCAGCTCCATCACGTCCGGCCGCACGCACAGGGCTTTGCCACACTCGTTGGGCTGGTAGAAGGGCTGGAAGTACCGGTTCATGCCTGGAACTGACAGAAGGCACAGATACACACATCGCACACCCAGGTAGGCGACCAAGCAGGCACGAAGCGGAAAGGACAGCCTCGGCCAGGGCTACGGTCTGTCCCTGTGTCGAGTGAGAGGACATACACGGGAACCGCGTATTTTTCCCATTCTTCCTTCACCAACTGAATTTCCATGGTATGGAAAAAAAATTTTTAAGGTTTTCACGGGTGTTAAACACCTGCCGTAAAATCGACCACCTTATCTGTGTTTACGTGGAGTGTTGAACCAGGTTAAGGATATTCACACTGCTGGGCAACACGTCTTCAGAACTTGTCATCTCGTAAGAATGAAACTCTGCGAATGCCAGCTCCCCATGGAAATACATTTTAAAAGCAACCTTCACTGGAATTTTTCTGATTAGAACATGAATCAGTTCACAGAGGTACAGAACAATCACTGACCTCAGATAACCCCTGAGCCGTGGGTAACATTTAAGGCTACAGTCTATCCACTATGCTGTTTCTACGCACAGAGACTATTCATGTATCACGCACATGTTTTTTAAAAGCCAGAAAAATATGCTGTTTCCTAAC